>OX369301.1:11565015-11699055 GCA_947284805.1 Coleophora flavipennella
TCTTCGCGATGTATTCAATAAAAATTTGACAATCGGGTTAGGATCTCGAGTAATGTTGCGAAGAAATTTGAATGTTAACCACGGTCTTGTCAACGGAGCAATGGGAGTTATTAGGACAATTGAGTGGCCAGCTCTTCGAAGAGACCAGATGGAACCCGGAGAATTGCCACAGGCTGTCTATGTGGAATTTGACGACAAAGCCATTAAAAAACAATGTCCCTGGAGTGGGAGTCAGAATCGAACCATCGACGACAGAATTCGATGCACTTCGTGGACAGGGCAAAATAGAGCGAAAAATATTGCCATTGATATTGTGCTGGGGTGTAACTGTACATAAGTTACAAGGAACTACTTTGGACCGAGCTGTGGTCGATTTAAGTTTACGCATTTTTGCGAAAGGTCAAGCCTATGTAGCTTTGAGCTGGGTTAGGTCCCTAGATGGATTAATAATCAGTACTTTCGACCACCGCAAGCTACTTAATAATCCCCACGATATTAACTCCCTCAACGAAATCACAGTATATATATTAGTACTAACGAAATGACAAGATTGCGAAATTTACCATCTTACACTCCTCACTAAAAAGTTTAAAATAAAAAAGTTAATTAATAAAAAACAAAAAACCCGACTGCATAAAAAGTAAACTTTGAAAAGTTAATTTAAAATAAAAAATAAATAAATAAAAACTAAAAAGAGAAAAACAAGTCCTGGAGTCTATTTGATAAAGCTACAAGTTACAATTTTTACAGGTGTAAACTGGCAACACTGGGCACATGTATGGGATCTGACAGTAGTGTGGCCAGTTCACACCTGTAAAATTGTAACGTGTAGCTCTATAAAACCGGCCTCCGTAGTCTATAATTCTATTAAATAATATTGAATAAGTACACAATGAAATAGTTTTGTGATCGATAGACACATAAAACAAATAATTAATTATAATGCGGTACATAGCAACTTTTACAGTCGGGACCATTTAAAATTCAAGACCGGATCATACTTTCCCAATAATGGGTCCCGACTGTAAAAGTTGCTATGTACCGCATTATAATTAATTATTTGTTTTATGTGTCTATCGATCACAAAACTATTTCATTGTGTACTTATTCAATATTATTTAATAGAATTATAGACTACGGAGGCCGGTTTTATAGAGCTACACGTTACAATTTTACAGGTGTGAACTGGCCACACTACTGTCAGATCCCATACATGTGCCCAGTGTTGCCAGTTTACACCTGTAAAAATTGTAACTTGTAGCTTTATCAAATAGACTCCAGGACTTGTTTTTCTCTTTTTAGTTTTTATTTATTTATTTTTTATTTTAAATTAACTTTTCAAAGTTTACTTTTTATGCAGTCGGGTTTTTTGTTTTTTATTAATTAACTTTTTTATTATTTTAATTATAAAAAATATTTCTTAGTAAATCCATCATAATAACAGGCGACCGGAGTTTTGTTCGGGGCATAGTACCAAGAGCTGTTAAAAAAAAAATACGCTACCTATGATGCACTTTGCGCGGAATATTTCCAAATCTTGGAAAATAGTATTTTCCGAGAGACGAGACCTATCTAAATAGATTTTTGGCCCCCAAAAGTCCCCGTATACTAATTTTCAAGCAAATCGTTGCAGCCGTTTCCGAGATTCAGATTATATTCATACGTACAAGAATTGCTCGTTCAAAGGTAAATTATACAGGGTGCAACATAAAGGTGTGGCGATACTTTAAGGTGGGCTTGTACTCATCAAACTGAGCAACTATTGTTCTGCAACTTTACTGAAATCGCGAAATTTTTATTGGATTTTTCATACATCAGAATCAGCTGACCTATTTGTACGAAAATTAAAAAAAAATGCAATTTTAGCAAAGTTGCAGAACAAAAGTGGTTCAGTTTAATCACAAGCCCATCTTAAAGTATCACCACACCTTTATGTTATAGATAGATTAGATTTTGTAAAAATTTTAGCCGGATACTTATTAGGTTTAAAGATATTTATTCTCATAAATGACAAAATGTCACTTAAATGAGAAGAAGTATCTTTCTGGAATGCATGTTTGGTAGGAGAACAGTTGCTATATGTTCATTAAATTAGTTTCTTGGTATACTTCAGTAGTTGAGGTTAAGTAGGGGTAATGGAATAGCATTTTAATTAGTTTATTTTGGATGATTTGCAATTCGGATAGTTTGGTTTTGCCTGCAGTGCCCCATATTTCAATTAAATATAAAAGATGAGATTTAACGGTTCATGAAATGCAACCCGCTGATGGACGGACAGACGGACAGACAACGGAGGCTTAGTAATAGGGTCCGTAATAACCGTTGGGTGTGCGAAACCCTAAAAAAGTAAATTAGATATTTTTAATCGAGGTGACAAAATATTATTAGAGCCCTTAAAAGGTCGGAAAAACAAAAAAAATAATTTTACTTTTATGAGAACCAGCTCGTACTTACCGACCTAGATTGGGAAGTGTTCCCGTGATGGCTGTCCGAACGGGAATACAGTTCGCATTGTCCAAAGTTTTTTCATTAAAATTCACTGTAGTGGGGTAGGTCCTCATTTAATTTTCATAACATGTTCTGTGAAACGAATTCGGACAGGCAACAAGGCATACAAAGATGGTTAATAATAAACTGGTTTTGTTTGTAGGTAGGTATCATTTTCATATTAAGTTTAACACTTTTTTTGAAAAAAGATCCACAAATTGGTAAGACTTTGGCATCACCTTGCGTGATAGTAAGTGTCGATGATGCTGAAGATGGAAGTGGACTTACCAAGATTCCCCAACGTAATGATGACTGACTTGGTTGAATGAAGCTGTGATTTGTTACTTAGTTGCTATGAAAGAAACTTGTTCTTTCGCCATTTCCGTTACACCTCGTCACTTTCGTTACAGTCTAGATTTTTGAACGGCTACCCTGTTTGTGATTTGAAAGGCGTTTCACGACAAAAAAAATCAAAAGTGAATTAAACTAGCAACGATTTAGACAAAAGCGATACCTACTACAACTTACAATTTAGATAATACGAAAATTAAAAAAAACTGTATAGTGAAATTATTCCTCTAAAAAGTCATTTTAAATTCAGTTGCTAGAAAGGTGGTAATTTATATGTTAGTTTACTGTGCGCAAATATGATTTTACCGCACAAGTGCATTTACTTTGCCCTTTTTTTTATTTATAGCTCGGTGGAACAAGACATTTTTTAACAAATAAAAAAAAACGAGACCTACAGTACTCGCATATGATGTGTAACATGTGACAAAATACTTATGAAATAAATTAATTATCGGGTCGTACATTCACGGGCCGACCCTTCGAATAGTAGTATGTCATCTTTGCCTTTGCCATCACACTAGGCGGCATGACTGTGACAACCATAGTTTTCGAGAATTAAAAAAACGTTCGCATTTCCTGTTACACATTTCCGTCCCATTTCACGAAATCACTCCCACAAATTGCAGGAAAGCGAGAGCAAAGATGTTACACATCAAAAAATATTGTAACCTGCGGCTGGGGCTTACAAATGTCACTGGAATGTTATTTACCTTTTACACCCATTTATCTTAGATTATTGTGGGGCAGTGTTTAAGATTCTACAATAAAATTCCAGAAAATATATATAGTTTTTCAAAGCACAAACTCAAGACTCATGTCAAAAAATACCTGTATAGAGCACATTTTTTGACATGAGTAAGGAGGACATTAAGGATATATGTTTTAATCGTCCAGCAAATACTATGATATATGGTATACAGGCTGTGTATGACCTGAGACTGTAATATGTATCATAACATTTTATTTAATGGACATGAAAAATGTGCTTAAACTCCTGTTTAAAATGAACACTTTGGAATTAGAATCCTTACAATACATAAGGAAGTATCTAATAATTTTATAGGTACGTCTCTTTACTTAGAATTGCAAAACTTTTGAGTCGTTCGACGGTCCGAAGATAACGCAGAAAGGGCAACGAACCCGGTTTCCGTACACAACACAATACTCGAGAAAATGTTGCGCTTTGCCTCATCAAAGATCTGGGGGGAACTTCTGGAATCGAATTTCCGGCCCGCATTCAGGCAAAGAGGTCAAAGGAAGTATTTCCTATGTAAAAGTTGGATTTTTGTTCGACAAATATAAACTGGTGAGCACAAGTTTTTGCTGGTTGATTTGAGAAATAAAAACTTTTTGAAGAGTTATTACGGTTAAAATTTGTAGCTCTTCCATCTCTTTGCAATGTAAATATTCTTTTTTTCATGTTTTTGTTTTGCACTTGTTAGCATTAGTTTGTTATACTTGTATTCTCTTTGGTTATTTTAGTAGCAATGATAACCTACTGATTTCGGTTATTTTAGTAGCAATGATACCCTACCGACTTTGTTTATTTTAGTAGCAATGATACCCTACTAACTTTGGTTATTTTAGTAGCAATGATACTCTACTGACTTTCGTTAGTTTAGTAACAATGATACGCTATTTACTTTGGTTATTTAAGTAGCAATGATAGACTACTGACTTTGGTTATTTTAGTAGCGATGATACCCTACTGACTTCGGTTATTTTAGTAGCAATGATACCCTACTAACTTTGGTTACTTTAGTAGCAATGATACTCTACTGACTTTGGTTATTTTAGTAACAATAATACGCTATTTACTTTGGTTATTTAGGTTATTTTAGCCTACTGACTTTGGTTATTTTCTTAGCAAAGAAACGCTACTGACTTTGGTTATTTTAGCAGCATTGATACGCTATTTACTTTGTTTATTTTAGTAGCAATGATACCCTACTGACTTTGGTTATTTTAGTAGCAATGATACGCTACTGACTTTGGTTATTTTAGTAGCAATGATACGCTATTTACTTTTTTTATTTTAGTAGCAATGATACCCTACTGACTTTGGTTATTTTCTTAGCAAAGAAACGCTACTGACTTTGGTTATTTTAGTAGCAATGATACCCTACTGACTTTGGTTATTTTCTTAGCAAAGAAACGCTACTGACTTTGGTTATTTTAGTAGCAATGATACGCTATTTACTTTGTTTATTTTAGTAGCAATGATAGCCTACTGACTTTGGTTATTTTAGTAGCAATGGTAGCCTACTGACTTTGGTTATTTTCGTAGCAATGATACGCTACCGAATTTGGTTATTTTAATAGCAATGATAGCCTACTAACTTTGGTAATTTTATTAGCAATGATACCCTACTGACTTTTGTTATTTTAGCAGCAATGATACGCTATTGGCTTTAGTTGAATATCTTTGATTTTTATAATTTGAGGTTTTATATTATAAGTAGCTATTATAATTATGACCTACACCGCATTAATTTTACTTAGTTGGTGGCAAAACTTATAGTGTTTTAATATGCTTTACAAATGAGTAATCATCTCCCCCCGCATCTCCCCCCTTCAAAGTATGCCCTTTACAGGTTTTTTAAACTCACACAAATAACGAAAATCTGTAATATTACCGCCTTAATGACTTACTTTCAGACTGATTGCTCATCTTATTACTAACTAGAGAGTGCGCGTTGCGCACACCGCAAGCAGCTCGTGGGCAACTATAAACCTAAACCTTCCTCAAGAATCAATGCGTCCATTGGTGAAAATCTATGAAAATCCGTTCAGTAGTATTTGAGTTCACATCGTTCAGACAGACCGACAGACAGACGCGGTGGGGTCTTTGTTTTATTTTAATCATCATCATATCGCCCTAAGGACGTCCAATGTTGGACAAAGGCCTTCCCCAAGGATTTCCACGACGACCGGTACTGCTCTGCCTGTATTCAGCGGCTTCCCGCGACCTTCACCAGGTCACCAATGCAGCGAGTGGCAGGTCTGCCAAGGCTACGTTTTCCGGTGCGCGGTCGCCACTCGAGAACTTTACTACTCCAATGGCCATCTATTCTACAAGCTACGTGTTCCGCCCACAGCCGTCACTTAAGTTTAGTGATCCTGAAAGCTGTCTTGGTTACTATGGTTCTCTTAGGAATTTCCTCGTTTCTGATTCGATCACGCAGGGAAACTCCAAGCACAGCACGCACCATTGCCCTTTGGGTGTCCTTGAGCCTTCTTATGAGGCCCGTGTATAAAATTTTTGTTCTTTTCCACTCCAATGGATCGATTTGTATGAGAAGTCCATGAAATTTTCTGCGAATTATAGTGTGTTATAAAACTGGTATTGTCCGTATGGCTCCCGGCTTAAAATAGGGCCATCCTATTTCTTCCAATAGGTGTAGTAAGAGCGACTAAGGGACTCAAACTGGAGGATGGGCAGCAGCGTCTTTCCGTGACTTGCAGTCAATCTGCAATAACACTGCGATCGCCAACCCGCCTGCCAAGCGTAACAACCCCCCGATGATAAACACAAATAAAAAACGGCCCCTAGTCCCCGGCGGCCCCGCTATTCCTAACTCCGGTAGCGGTCAAGGTAACGGCGGGGCATTGGGTGCTAAGAATCCCCGGCAGATGCCAGGCTACCAAAACAAAAGATGGAACCCTGAATTAGGGCGATCGGACCTTAGTCGACCTCGCGGGCCCAGTGCGGGTTGGTCGACTTCACACACCTCATACACGTACATATGAAATCTAAATTCGAAATCACATTGGTACGTGGCGGGATTCGAACCACGACTGGAAGATAGGAGGCGGCCGCCCTAGCCGTTACGCCACCGACGCTCATGATGATGATGATGAAATAAATTATATTTATCATTGTTTGAATTTCCTTGCTTTGTTTTAGTAAAGCTATACACAGGCCTCGGCCGTAACGGAAATTGCTGGATTCGTATTATTAGGGCCTCACCTGAGGTTCAGCCTTTAAACTCTACACATCCAGCAATCACTTACTTTCCGGCCTTGCAGTGCTAGCTATATTGAAATGGAAAACACCCTTCTAACAAAAGATGCGTATAAAAGATTCTCTCTTATAAAAAGAAGCTCTCCTTACTCCTGAAAGTGGTTTGTTTACCAATAGACAAATTGGGTTTTTCTTTAGGAAGGTTGCATGAGCGTATCGTAGTTCGGTTGACAGGTAGAATCAGATAGAAAAAGGTCGGAAGTTAATGAAACTTTAAGACGTTGTTCGGAGATGGTTAATTAACATTTTCTCAAATTTTAAACCTCGAGCACCCTCTGCGAAAAGATACTTGTATATCATTTAGTTTATCGAGATATAGCGCTTCAAAAAATTTAAAATTTCAAAATTCGCTAAATAATTACAAAAATCCAGAATTCATGCATAATTATGAAATGATGTTGTAATTATGGTTTCTGGTTACAACCATTAACCTTGGAAACCCTCCCAACTCAACCGCTTCTCCCCCATGCTTCCACCTAACCCCCATAAAGCTAATTTTCTACTCTGATGAAAGCCAACTATATTCACTTCATGCTGGTATTGATATTAGTTACTTTTCGGATCGATATGCCCCTCCCCCCACTACATAATTATGCCAGGGCAGGTAAAAAAAATGCGTTTCGTGGAAAAAAATATGTAATTACCAATATTAAGTTATTCAGAAGCCATACATTATACTGAGGAATAGAGATATTATTTTGAAAGGTACTCAATATACATGTACATATCATAGTAGGTACTGATACGGAAAACGCCCGCGCAACTGATTTGAACGAGGAGGGCTCACCAAACATAGCAGACGAATACGACGACGGCGACGACACCATTGACAGCTGGATCGCTCAGGAGGACGACGAGCTGTTAAAAGCAGAACCAACGGCTAAGAAATCCCGACAAGAAATTTAATGAGTGGAAATTAGTATCTTCTATGATATGTACATGTAATGAGTACCTTTCTAAAAAAAATCTCTAATCCTCAGTAAGATAATGTTTGTCTTCTGAATAACTTAATTATGTAGTCGGTAGTCGGAGAAGAGGAGAGATATCGATCCGAAAAGTAACTAATATCAATAACAACAACATGATGTGAATATGGTTGGCTTTCATCAGAGCAGAAAGGCAGTAGAGTGGGAGAATGGGGAGCGGGGGTGTAGTGGAGAGGTTTTTAAAGTTAGTGATTGTAACAAGAAACCATAATTAAAACAACACTTCATCATAATTCGGTTGTAGCAGAAGAAATAAGGTGGAATTCTGCGGTTTTAGTAATTTTTTAGCGAATTTTGAAAATGGTAATTTTTTTCGAAGCGCCATATCTTGGTAAATAATTGACATACAAAAATTTTTGAATATCAAAATTGTAGTAAATTTACCATTCTACAAAAATTATAAAACTCTCTTTGCTGTAGAAAGTAAGGGAAAAAGTTATTAAGGAAAAACTGAAGAAAAGTCGAAAATTTTGAATTTTTTCCCCTTTTCTTTTTGCACAGGATCCTCGAGGTAAAAAAAATTGAGAAAATTTTAATTAACCAACCTTTAAAAACATCCCAAAGTTTCATTAACTTCCGACCTTTTTCAACCTAACCACACTTTTTCCAACCTGTCGACCGAACTATCACGAGAAAATTATAAAAAGTGGTTCAAGATATGCCACAGATGTGTATTACAATGATATGTTAAAAGTAAAAGCTCTTCAGTGGATGCATACTGGTGGTCGTCCCATAAAAATCTGGTGCGGGAGAATTAAGAATTCTGCTGACAAACTGTTCCAAGGACTGTTGATAAGAAAACGTCAACATTTGGACTGGTTTAACAATTTATGGCCATATAAGAACGTGATATAAATGTATTATAATATATTGATGGGACTGTGCCTCCAGACACTGAAGTGTCCTAAACATTAAGTACACCGCACATAACATAATATATGGCAGCTCTTGGACTGGCTGTGTATTAATTTGCCCATTATCTTACCATGGAGAGAAAACCGTATGGTTCCCGACTAAGAATAGGACCATCCCATCTCTTCCAATGGGTGTCGTAAGAGGCGACTAAGGGACTTAAAACCGGAGGATGGGCAGCAGCGTCTTTCCGTGCATTGCAACACATCTGCAATCAAACTGCGATCGCCAACCCGCCTGCCAAGCGTGGCGATTACGGCAAAACCCCCCCTATGAATTTCACACCCAGAAAACGGCCCCTAGTCCCCGGCAGCCCCGCTATTCCTGGCTCCGGTAGCAGTCATGGTAACGGCGGGGTAGGGGGTGCGAAGAATCCCCGGCAGATGCCAGGCTACCAAACCCAACGACCTTTGGCCCTGGCGACTTACAACACGCGCACACTGCGGACTGACGAGAAACTTGCAGAACTCGAAGAAGTATTGAGCAGGTTACGGTGGGATATCGTAGGTTTATGTGAAGTCCGAAGAGAGGGAGAGGACACCATGATCCTTAAATCCGGAAACCTGCTCTATTTCCGGGAGGGCGACCAACAGTCCCAGGGTGGTGTCGGGTTTCTCGTCCACAAGTCCCTCATTAACAATGTGGTCCAAATCGTGAGCGTTTCGACAAGGGTAGCATACCTTATACTCAGAATCACCAAACGGTATTCGATGAAGGTCATACAGGTATACGCGCCGACAACGGAACACTCCGACGACGAGGTAGAGACTATGTATGAGGACATCTCTACAGCTTTACATAGCACCAGGACCCATTATACCGTTGTTATGGGGGACTTTAACGCGAAACTGGGCAAACGAAGCGATGGTGAGCTGAGAGTGGGGCAATTTGGATATGGAGTAAGAAATGCACGTGGCCAGATGCTGGCCGACTTTATGGAGAAGGAGAGCCTCTTTATGATGAACTCCTTCTTTAAAAAGTCAAAACAGCGGAAGTGGACATGGTTGCATCCCAATGGCGTAACAAAAAACGAGATAGACTTCATCTTGTCGACAAGGAAGCAAATATTCAATGATGTCTCCGTGATCAATTCAGTCAAAACAGGAAGCGATCACCGGATGGTCAGAGGCACATTGAATCTAAAGACCAAGCTAGAAAGATGTCGACTGATGAAGTCTACGCTCCGACCAGCGCCCATCCAGCTCCAAAACCCCGAAAGCTTTCAGCTCGAGTTGCACAATCGTTTCGAATGCCTAGGAGACTGCGAGAATGTGGACGATTATAATGACAGGTTCGTGGAAATTGTTCAAACGGTCGGGTCTAAGATTTTTAAAACTCGCCGTTCAAACAGAACCAAAAAAATCTCCGACTTCACCAGCAACCTCATGGAAGAAAGACGCAGATTGGTTTTGCAGTCCTCTGAAGACGCTACTCAGTATCGGCAACTAAACAGGCAGATCTCTAAGTCCCTAACTCGCGATTTACGCCAATATAATACAAATTGTATTAAAGAGGCGATTGAGCACAACAAAGGCTCAAAAGTGTTCGCGAGAGATCTGTCTGTTGGACAAAGCCAACTGACCAAGCTGAAGACTGAGGATGGCAGGACCATATCGTCTAAGACTGAGTTGCTGGAAGAAGTTGAGAAGTTCTATGGACAATTGTACAAGACCACACGTTTGCCTGTCAGCGATCTGGCTGAAGACCCAAGAGCCAGACTAACCCGACACTATACCGAAGATATCCCGGACGTCAGCCTGTACGAGATTAGAATGGCTCTCAAACAGCTCAAGAACAACAAGGCACCGGGTGATGATGGAATTACGGCTGAACTTCTGAAAGCAGGTGGAACACCGGTACTTAAAGCTCTTCAGAAGTTATTTAATTCCGTTATACTCGAGGGACAAACGCCTAAGGCATGGCACAGAAGTGTGGTCGTGCTTTTCATCAAAAAGGGTGACAACACTCTGCTGAAGAACTACAGACCCATCTCACTTCTAAGCCATGTCTACAAGCTGTTTTCTAGAGTCATTACGAATCGTCTCGCACGCAGGTTTGACGACTTCCAGCCTCCCGAACAAGCCGGTTTCCGAAAAGGCTTTAGTACCATAGACCACATACATACGCTGCGGCAGATTATACAGAAGACCGAAGAGTACAATCAGCCACTATGCTTGGCGTTTGTGGACTATGAGAAGGCCTTTGATTCAGTCGAAACCTGGGCTGTGCTACAGTCTCTCCAGCGGTGCCAAATTGACCATCGATACATCGAGGTGTTGAAGTGTCTGTATGAAAACGCCACCATGTCGGTTCGCCTCCAGGACCAGAACTCGAAACCTATCCAGTTGCAGCGAGGGGTGAGACAGGGAGACGTTATATCTCCGAAACTGTTCACCGCCGCCCTGGAAGATGTTTTTAAGCTTCTGGACTGGGTCGGACTCGGCATCAATATCAACGGCGAGTACATATCCCACCTCCGATTCGCTGACGATATCGTGGTCATGGCTGAGACTATGGAAGACCTAAGCACAATGCTCGATGGCCTCAGTAAGGTCTCTCAACAAGTGGGTCTTAAAATGAACATGGACAAGACGAAAATAATGTTAAATGTCCGTGTCGCACCCACTCCTCTAAAGGTTGGAGACTCTACACTGGAAGTTGTTGACGAATATGTATACCTGGGACAAACAGTCCAGCTAGGCAGGTCCAACTTCAAGAAAGAGATCAATCGACGAATCCAACTCGGCTGGGCAGCGTTCGGGAAGCTTCGCAATATCTTCACGTCCCAAATACCGCAGTGTCTCAAGACTAAGGTCTTTGACCAGTGTGTGTTGCCAGTGATGACTTACGGAACTGAGACATGGTCGCTTACTATGGGCCTCATAAGAAGGCTCAAGGTCACCCAAAGGGCAATGGAGCGTGCTATGCTCGTAGTTTCTCTGCGTGATTGAATCAGAAACGAGGAGATCCGCAGGAGAACTAAAGTAACCGACATAGCTCACAGAATCGCTAGACTGAAGTGGCAGTGGGCAGGGCACATAGTTCGTAGAACTGATGGCCGATGGGGCAGTAAAGTTCTCGAGTGGCGACCGCGCACCGGAAAACGTAGCGTAGGCAGGCCTCCCACGCGGTGGACCGATGACCTGGTGAAGGTCGCGGGAAGCCGATGGATGCGGGCAGCGCAGGACCGGACGTCGTGGAAATCCTTGGGGGAGGCCTTTGTTCAGCAGTGGACGATTTGTGGCTGATATGATGATGATGATGATGATGATGGAGAGAAAATACGTGGGAGATATACTTTCATGATTTATTTATAGATTTAGACATATTATAATTAATACCTACATTAAAATGCAACAAAAAATATCTAGAATAAATACATTTTATAATTTAACTAGCTGTCCCGGCAAACTTCGTACCGCCTTATACTACACTACACTACACTGCACTACACTGCACTGCACTACACTACACACTACACTATACTACTTTTTTAAAGATAATGCAGGAATTTTTAGGTCATTTTTTACACCTTGGGTTACATTGTTAGAGTTTTACTAAGGATCCCTAATTTATTAATAGTTATTTGTTATACAAGAGTGCAAAGTTGCTTTTTAACCGCGTGCTCAATTTTGATGACCGAGCAAGCCAAGGAGTCTAAATTCTAAAATTAGAATCCTCAGCGTTAGCGAGGGAATCAAAAGAGCACGAGGTGAAAAATCTTTTCACTCGAATGCAACACGTAACTTTTCATTCCACTTCAGCGAGGAAGTTACTAAATGCAAAATAAAAAAAAACTTTTGCGCATTACAAACAGTTTCAGTTAATCCTGTTGGCGTCAAACAAACTTCCTCGTCACTATAATCACTCATTTTAGGTTTTTCACTTGTTTTCATGTTTCTTGTTTTTAACCTAAGGTTTTTTTTTTTTTTTTTTTTTTTTGTTTCTTCGCCCTTTTAGGGCAGGCTAAGGCTCATTGGCCATACCGCCTAGTCTTCAGTATATGTTTTTCAGCAGTATTATTTTGTAGAATTCACGTCTTCAGTAATTTTTAGTATATTTTTCAGATTATGTAGTATTTTTCTTCTTTTCAGTCATCAAGGTCACTATTTCTGCACGTTCACATCATATCATTGTCTATAAACTACCTAACCTACATACTCTAGCAAAATGATAGCACTTTTGCTAAAGCTTGCACGGACTTCTTGTGGGAACTCGAAACACAGTATACACACTTTTATTTCATTATCCTACACAAGAAACACGTAAATGATACTTCGCTGATAAATACACTATCAATATTACACATCGAAAACCACTAAATGTATTTTTTCGGATAATAAAAGAAAAATGACAAACTGAACGCTACAAATTCCCGCCAAAAAGTCTCCCTAAGGTTTTAACAATATGACGTGAAAAGAAAATGGCGCGCGCAAAGCAAATTAAAAAAAATAGTACACCAAGAAGGTTCCGAATCTGAGTTTTTAACAAATTAAAAAAGGTTGTATGATAAATTCGGCACCATGGAGGTACAAGTAAATAGGTATAATGTTTTGAATAAACGATGTTCGAAATTCAATTTACATTTCTCATCTAGCGAATAAAAACGGCTTTTGCACTCAGATATTTACTTTATCCTTTAGCGAATAAAAACGGCTTTTTCACTCAGATATCGAAATACAATTTCCGAGATGGGGGGATAAAAAATATAATATAGCCTATTTATTAAACTGCTCACAGCGTTCTGCTCACAGCAACCGCGGATAGTGTAGCTTCCCAACGGTTAAAGAATTTTTCAAATCGGTCGAGTAGTTTCGGAGCCTATTCAATGCAAACAAACAAACAATCAAACTTTCCTTTTTATAATATTAGTAATTTTATAAATATATGCTTTGATTACTTATGAAGGTCTTTTTCTTTGTACCAGCGAGTACCTAGATAGATTTATTTATAGTATTTATAATTAAAAAAAATACCTGATTGAAAATTATGAGGTTTTTGTTGAACCTTGATAAGGTTTGTCTCAATGCCGTTCTCCAGTCTCACTTAAAATTAACACAGAAAAAAGTTAATATCTTATCTCTCTTAAGTAAAGAAACATTAAAGAACACATAATGTTTAGTGAATACCGATTATTTACAACACATTGTGTTGTTTTCCAAAAACTAAAGCAATACACACGCACGCACGCATGCAACACACACACACACACACACACACGCAACTACGCAGGCAATCATGGCAACCGATACAGGTTTTCTGTTCACGCAATCTGAGCTATATATTATATTACTAACTGTTGCCCTAAACTTCGTCCGCGTGGAAAATTTAACATGACAAATTATGAAAAAACCACATGAAAATTAATCATTTGAGATCATAAATTCGTAAAAAAAAGTTGATTGCCATTACGAAACAGACGCTTACAGAAAACGCTTAAGCACTTGATATGAAATGGGACTTTTCGAGATAGGGAGGATGCCAATCAAATCAAACAGAACAACAATACATCATGCCATATATCAGCTTGATAGCTGTAAAATTCTTTGAGTAAAACAGCTGTGACATACGGACAGACAGACGGACATTGCGAAACTATGTGCGTTCCTAGTTTTAGTTAAGGGATGTATTAGGAACTCGTGCTCCTCCATCTCGCTAAGTATGCGACAGTTAAAAGTCGCCATTAACTCGTTTTTATCACGCTTTTATTAGCTGCACCTGTATGTTTGTATGTAACCGACTCCTTTCGACTCGATTTTGACCCACTTTAAACGGACAGATTTAATTCAAACTTTGTAGACTTATCAAGAATTAGCGACAATATAATAGTTTCATAAGTTTGAACTAAAAATAAAAAAATAAATAGAGTTTAAAAAAACTAAAAAACACGCTTTTAAAGTACATCAAACTAAAAAGTAAAAAATTATTCTTAATATAAGTTGAAGATAATAATTATCAAATTACTAGTATTATTGGCCCTTGTCCAGCAGTGGACGATTTGTGGCTGATATGATGATGATGATGATTGTGAAAAAGTGTGGGATGCTCGATAGACGAAAAATATAGCACAGAGCGCCCCACGATTTTTCACAATAATACTAGTAATTTTTTAATTATTATTTTTAACTTATATTAAGAATTATTTTTTAATTTTTGTCCTAAGACCACCCGGACTTTGTCACTACTACGTGACATCATACGCACTGGGTTTTCATGTGGTCAAAATTGATGGGAATCATGAAGGTTATTTTTACTCACAATAGATAAGCCCTCGGCAACATTTCACTTGATGGCATGTAATGATGTGATATTGATGACGGAGATGGAAGCGGACTTACCGAGATTCCCCAACGTAACGGGGAACTGGCTTTCTTATCTTCATGTCGGAACACGTCAATGTTGTTAAAATTGATGTTTTGGCAGCAAGGCTTAGATAAGATGGTGGTAGATAGCCAATCAGTCTTATAAAATGCCCTACCACCAACCAAAGTGAGTATAACAAAGTATCACTCCGCCCGTGAATCGAACCCGCCACCTTCTGGTGTGAAGCTAATGGAATAATCATAACGCTACACCCACAACGTTCTATGAGCTACGTGTCCCGCATAGTGTCAATTAAGTTTAGCGATTCTGTTTTATGTCGTTACTTTGGTTCTCCTACGGATCTTCTCATTTCAGGAAACTCCGAGCATAGCTCGCTCCAACGCTCTATGTGACCTCGAGCTTTCTTTGGTTTCAGTAGCGCTGTCAATAATAAGACTGTTTTAAAATCGTCACTTGTTACCCAAATAATTTTCAAGTTACCACACAAGGAGATTTATTCAAACTATTCTAGTAAAAATCATTTGTCTATGATTCAAACAGCATATTTTCCAAGAAATGTCGAAAACATTTTTGTGATTATTTTAAAATGGACTCTTTACCTTTTGCGTGCGGCATCGCTGGCGCGGATAAGGTTTGCCTTCGACATTTCAATAATTAGGTCTTGAGTTATTATAAAATTCCCATAGAAAATAGTACTATCAGTATATCTCGAATTTAAAAATATTTAGGGTACTGCTCTACACTGCACTGCACTACACTGCACTTCTATGCACTACACTATACTAAACTACACTACTACACTAAACTACACTACACTACCATGACACTACATTATATACCTACAGAAGAACCCACTAAATTTTAATTTCACACTGATCAATTTTGGGAACGCATGAGCAAAACATACAAACAAGGTATAGATTTTTAGGGCCTAGGAACCCTCGAACACATCAGAACCCAACAAAAGAACCCACAAAATTTTCAATAAGAACAGATTGCATGGTTTAGGAATACATAAAGGACAAACATACAAAGATTCATATTTATACATATACAGAGTGTACATAAATTGGTGTAGTACCCTTTAGCTAGGGGTTTTGCTCATCATACTGAACAACTTTTCCCAAGGAACCTATAGGTTCTATTGACTATAGTCAATTCTCTAAAAAATATCAGGACTATCCATGCTAAAATGCAGAAAATTGGTTGATCAGCTGATAATTTGTATAAGAAGTAGTTTTTTTTGCGATTTCAGCAAAGTCGTAGAACAAACGAAGAAGATGACTAGAGCTCCCAGTTAACGGGACCTATACCAGTTTTGTTACACCCTGTATGTAATAGGTCGGGTAAGGTATTTCTTCGTAGTTTGTAATTATAAATTTGTAAACAAACCTCTTTGCTTGTATTATTTGTACCTGCCTGGGTACAATAAAATAAAATGAAAAGACGTGTGGCACTCGGGGACTGCCGCGGTAAAGCTATTGCATAGCTTATGCAATTATAATTATAATTATTTATTTACTTTTTATTTATGGAGTATTTACCAGTAACATATAGTCCTTGGGGCGCGGGATGTTTATGTTATAAATTAACACTAAGAAAGTTAAATTATCATCGTCATCGTCATCGACCACCATCGCGACCACAATCACGACCACCATCGCGACCACCAATGCGACCATCATCGCGACCACCATCGCGACCATCATCGCGACCACCATCGCGACCACCATCGCTACCACCACCACCACCACCATCACGACCACCTTCGCGACCACCATCACGACCACCATCGTGACCACCATCTGTGGCGCGGGTTTTTTGGACTCCTGCAGGCCGCTTTTTATAAAATATAAATTACTTACGCTCTTCAGTCTTTATATAAAACAACTGTGTCTGTTTGTGAAGGAGCATCCTGAATACTACCCTCCCCCACCCATACCTTTAAGACAATTGCGACTTAGGAAAGGCAATACAGTACTAATACCCAAATATAAGTTGACAATGGCACAGAAAAATGTTTGTTTTATGGCAGCAAAAGTATACAACGCTTTACCTGATCTATTGCCTGAATAAAAAGAATTTATTATTATTATTATTATTTACCTGACGAAATAAGAATGTTGTCTGGCGGAATATTTAAAAAAACCTGCATAAATGGTTAATACATAAATGTTTTTACTCAATGAAAGAATTTATACCTTGACATAAAATATATGAATAATAATGTAATTAAGACAATTCCCTTTAAATATTTGCACGCTTAAATTATGAGCAGGTTTTGAAATGAACTTTTTAATTTATAGATAAAACACCAAATTTTGTACTCAAAACTAAGCAAATAAATTATATTTCATTTCATTTCATCGCGACCACCATCGCGACCACCAACACCATCACCACCACCATCACCATCGTCATCACCATCGTCATCACCCTCATCATAATGGATAAATAGATGGCACTGTAAGTTTTTTGGAACTCAATATATTTTTTTTTGGGTGTCAGGTTTTTTTCGTTACAAAATTTCTTAATTCGGTCCTCTCAAAGCTTGCAATAAAAGCTATACAATAGCTTAAAAGTGAAGGTACTTTCGAAATTTTGATAAAAATTAAATAATTCCTGTAATTTTTAGTTGTTTTTCTGTCGACGAAAATGAGTGAAAGTAAAAAAGAAAATCGATACATTTTTTATTTTTTATTCAAAAAAGCTGAAAATGCAACACAGGCTGCGAATAAAATTTGTGCTGTTTATGGACCTAATGCTGTATAAGTCAGCACAAACTGTATGAATTTTCATACGAAATACGAAGAAACTTTTCCTAGAGTAGACTTTTAAAAGAGAACAACTTAACAGATACAAAACATGAATAAAGTGCCTAGATAGGGGATTTAATAAAATATGGCTAAGCGCATTTCAAACAGGTAAGTAGGTAGGAATATGCACCGCAACTTCATCTGTTAGGGGTGCCTACCTCTCGTTGCTACTAGTACTGGCGCTAGCACACTCATTTTGAATTTCCAAGCCAACCGCAATATGTGGACTCCACACTTCATAACTCCAAATTCGTATGGCAGAACCTTTGTTTAACATAATAGGGGATCGGACTGCATCAAAAATAAAATCTAAAATATGATTTCCTAAATTTATCGCCACTTAAAGTTGCAAAAAACTTACTTGTTTTGTTTTTCCATCACGTCTTCAATTTTTAATTGATCAAATTCACAAAATAAGTTCGTCAATGACGCTTTAAATCTATGACGTCACTTGTGGGTATTTCAAACATTTTTTGAACAAAATTTCGTTTTTGATAGAACATAAAAAGTAACTCAAATGACTAGCAGTCCGATACCCTATTGCAGTACCTAATAGGGATGTCGACAGCATCAGAAATAAATTATGAACTCTTGATCACTAAATTGCCCTCCTACTTGAACTTCGGGAAACCTTACTCGTTTTTTTTCTCCATCAAGTCTTCGATTTTTAATTCATCAAAATCACAAAATGAGTACATAAATGACGTTGCAAAACTATGACGTCACGCCTAGGTATTTCAAACATTTTTTGAACAAAATGTCGTTTTTGACAGATAATAAAAAGTAAATCAGTTGACTAGAATTCGTCATCCCTATTGTAGGGTCCTAATGTCATCTGAGTTGACAGACCTGTTGGTCCAGTGACAGCGCTCCCGTCTGCTGGGCCGAGAGTGGGGGTTCGATCCCTACTCATGGCAAAACTTCGTGTGTGAACAGGTTTGTTTGCTTTGTATCTGGGTGTTCAATATCTTATTTATTTAAACGTATAAATGAGTATGTACGTATATATCAGTCTCTGGTTCCTATTTACAGGGAATCCTAGTTTGGGACCAGACGCCCGTGTGTGATTTTTCCCTGAATATTATTATTATCTTTTAAGTTTACGCATAGAATAGTAACTTTTATTACTTAAGTAATGAAACTCACCTCCCCCCCTGCCACTCTATCGTCGCCTGTTATAGGCAGTACGGGCGGACTGGTCACTGTGAGTGCGATTTCTCTCCGATCCTCCCCCGTTCATACTTCTCTCCGATCTTCCCCCGTCCAAGCAACGACCTAAGTCGAGGTCCGTGTCCACCTGGGCGCCCTTAGGCAGTTGCATCTTTTTGCTTTATATAGGTTGAGTCCGGTGAAGTTGTAAAGGCTATAGCCAACAACAAGCTTGTCCTTTCGAAAAAAAAATGTGCGTGCGACGCGATGAGAGAGAGGTTAGAAAGAGAAGCACCTAATAGCACTGAGCGTAGGTACTTACATTTAGGTTCCTAATTTGATAGCCGTTATCTTTTAGTTTAGGAAAAGAATACTACTAACTATTACTACGTAAAGAAGGGAAACTCACCTCCCCCCGCCACTCTATCGTCACCTGTTACAAGCAGCACGCGGGGGCAGGTCACTGCGAGAGAGACATGATAAGAGAGAGGTAAGAAAGAGAATCACCTATAGCACTGAGTTTAGGCACTTATACTTGATCCATAGAATCGAGTTTCGGTAGGAATGGCATGGCTTTTACTCTTGATATTGGACAAATTTTTGTTAATTATGGTAATATCGAGAAAAAAAATACTTCCCGCACAAAATTGGCCTGCCGACCGACAGATTAGTATGAGAAGTCAATCTATTTAAGATTACCAAGGGTTCCTTTAGAAAATTTGTTCAGAATCACGAATAAAACATAAAACATAGGTGACATAGGTATCTTTGGTAGAACCTTTAAAATAAACTTTGACAGCTAATCTATTGGGACCTTATAGGTGTAACAAAATTGGTTTACGTCCCGTCAACTGACGACGGACGGACGGACAGACAGCGGAGGCTTAGTAATAGGGTCCCGTTAGTCACCCGTTGGATTACATCATTTTTAATCGAAGTGACAAAATATTATTCTACAGATAAACATTCGATTTAACGTTTTACACCGCAAAATGTGCGCTTGCAATGCAATATTATCAAGATGTAGGAATATCGGATGTGACTATCCACGTTTGCCAGCCTCGAACTTGTGGTATTACCACCGCCTCCGAGGCATAATGGTTAGTTCATTCGCTTTACGACAGAAGGTCGGGGGTTCGATTCCCGGCAAAGTCCATCTGTGTAAAACTCGGTTTGGATGGTGGCCTACCACCTACCTGCCTGGCTAGCTACTACCCATTTCTGTGTTAAAAATAACATCTGTGAATGTGACGCAGATGCGGGGATCCACAATTTATGAAGCACTTACTATCGTGTCCAGCGTGCCCCTAAACTTGCACACGCGAGGACCTCCTTGCAGCAACTGAAAGTGTTGTTCACGTCACAGAGTACTGGTCTAACAACACATTAATAAAAGACCATAATTACCATCTACACGATAGAAGAAGAATGTGTTTCAGCTTTAAGATAAGATAGCCAGTTCGCGATTGCGTTGGGGACTCTTGGTAAGATCAGATTCGATCTTCGGTATCATCGTCACTTACCATTGGCTTAAATGATGCCAAGAGTGTTTAAATTATGGATTTAAAAATGTGTCCGAGTATATTATACCTAGTCCGATTGTAACTAAATTTAAGTATGTAAATATATTTTCATATTGTAGTCTCTGTAGGATCTCTTTATTCGATCACGTACGGAAACTATTCCATCACTTTTTGGGTGACCTCGATCCTCTTTATGGGGTTCATAGAAAGCGACCACGTCTTAGTTCCATATGTTATCACTGGCAACACACAC
Organism: Coleophora flavipennella; assembly: GCA_947284805.1. Classification (NCBI taxonomy): domain Eukaryota; kingdom Metazoa; phylum Arthropoda; class Insecta; order Lepidoptera; family Coleophoridae; genus Coleophora; species Coleophora flavipennella. The sequence continues at coordinate 11,585,841 of OX369301.1, forward strand.
TGGTCAAAGTCCTTAGTATTGAGACACTGTGGTATTTGGGAGGTGAATATACGGCAAAGCTTCCCGAAAGCCACCCAGCCGAGTTGGATTCGACGATTGATCTTTTCCTCGAAGTTGGATCTGCTTAACTTTTTGTTTGTCCCAGGTATATATAAGTATTAGCTTTTGTCCGCGGCTTCGCCCGCATGGACATCGTCTCTGACTGCCTTTGAGGGTGAGCCACTTGCGGCTCGCAATTGTGGAGGAGCGAGTTTTTTCCAGATCCCTCAGGAACTATATAAGGCTATTCCGATTTACAGCTTTATGTCACTTCCCACCCCCTCAACCAATTCTATACACAAAAATTACTTCAATCCGTTGCCCCGTTACGATGCCGAAGTACGCGAGCGTGAAAATTATTTTTCCCAGATCCCTCGAGGACTATGTCAGGATATGCTAATTAGTTGGTTTTACTAATTATATCATTTTCCACCTCCTTAACCATATCTGTGCGATAAATGTCAAAAATCTATTGTTCCGTTGCGTTGTTAAAGAAATAAACCAAAAAAGAGCATTTTATCAGTTTCCTCAGGAACCGCATCGAACTATATTATTTTAAAGGGATAAAAAGTAGCCAATATATTTTCTAATGATACAAGCTACTTGTATGCCAAAATAAAGATTCGTGAAGGTGTTGAAACGTGAAAAGGTAACAAACAAACAAACACATTTTCATATTTATAATATATTAGCAACAACCTCGAGTGTATTCTCCAACCTTTTGGGGAGGAGGGTGTTCTATAGTAATTTGACATAATTTTCATTTTTTAGACCCACCTGTTGAAAGCTACTACCACAGAAATCAGAAAAAGACGTGTGGCACTTGGGGACTGCCGCGGTAAAGCTATTGCATAGCATTTTTTATCAACTTATGCAATTATAATTATAGTTCATTATCATCATCATCAATCGCCATCATCAATCGCCATCATCATTCGCCATCATCAATCGCCATCATCAATCGCCATCATCAATCGCCATCATCAATCGCCATCATCAATCGCCATCGCCATCGCTAATCAATCAATCGTATTTTTTTTGGGGTGTCAGGTTTTATTTTCGTTACGAAATTTCTTGATTCGGTCCCCTCACAGCCCGCGATAAAAGCTATACAATAGCTTAATAAATAAATTTCGATTTCTGGGGCCAGTACTGAGATCATCGATCATTGTGTCAAGTTTATCAAGGGTATCAGACATAACCACGATATCGTCAATGAATCTAAGCTAAATATTGTATTTACCTTTGACATCTTCCAGAGCGGCAATGAAGAACAGTTTTAGGGCCTCCCTGTCTCACTTCTTAGGTTCAAGACACACGGACTGCATTTCGACTGTAAGCCAGATGCGAATTCGCAGTTTGGATGCCGTTCTCCTGGTTAGTTGCGCTTCGACTGCGTCCAAACTGCGAATTCACACCTGGAATGCAGTCCGTGTGTCTGGACCCTTATGGCAGCCGGATAGGTTTCAAATTCTAGTCCTGACTTCATATCAACATTGCAATATCAGCTCATATAATTACGTCCCCACCGTGAGGCTCGAGCCTACACTGAATTAGGGCGATCGGGCTTTTGTCGAACACGCGGGCCCAGTGCGGGTTGGTTGACTTTACACACAACCTGCGAGTTTATTCGCAGGCGTGTGCAGGTTTCCTCAGGATATTTTCCTTCACCGTAAGAGCGTGGGATAAACGTACATATGAAATCTAAATTCGAAATCACATTGGTACGTAGCAGATTCGAACCACGACCTCCCGGACAGAAGGCGGCGGCCTTAGCCATTACGCCACCGACGCTCATCAACATTAAAATCATCAAAAACCATATCTACAAAACAATTTTCTGAATTCCCTGCTCGTCGCGAGGTAGACGGCCGAGGCTCACTAGAGCGCTCTAGCGCTCATTCCGCGCCCCGTTCGGGGCTCATTTTGCCGCACTGGCTCATTTTACTTGACTACTTTTTGCCTGCGATAATTTTCTGTATGTTTATTTGCTTCTGCTGCTCGGGTGATTTTTTTCATTATTATTATTTTTGAATATTTTATTTTTGAATATATTATTTTTGAATATATTATTTATTTTAATTATTATTCTTTTATTTTCAGATAACTTAGTACTAAAAGTACAGACCTTTTAAAAACTTAAAAATAACATAACATAGATACTTCAAATATAGTATATTATAGGTATATTTGAATCTAACTTAACCTATGTTAGTAGTATTTGGTGATTCGTGGATTGGCATGGTGCCTTGGAATCGCCGCAACACGACGTCCTTCGGCCAAAAGTCGGCGCTGGCGATGGTCTCCAGCAGAGGCTTCGGCACGCGCACCATGTACGACGTGGAGTGCACGTAGTGGCGCGACTCCAGCGGGAACACCCGCAGGCCGTAGCCGGTCTTCTGGCGGACGTACTCTGTCACGTCCTTGGCCGTGACCGAGTGGTGCAGCCGCGACACGTAGAGCGCGACGTTCGGTGTGGCGGCGCGCAGCACGGAGCCCTCTTCCGGTGCGGCTGTACCACACAAGCTTCTGCGAGGTTGCTTTCTTTCTTTCGTGTCAGTTCTCATTCAGAAGCAACTTAAATTTTGAGTAACACCGATTGGTCTATTACTTTAGAAGTAACAGCTCTCATTGACTTTAACAAATTTCAATATTCCCCACCACCGGTCATTACGTCATCACTGAGGCACATGTAACGACCACGAACAAAGTTTGCGATGCTAAAATATCCACGCGAGTTCACTCATGAACCCAGCATGCCTCAGCAGCTGGGAAAAAATCCACTGTGCACCCTTGATTACAGTCATAAAAAGGATATCCACGAGGGTAAAGCCTGTGGCAACAGCTTATCACACTAATATTATAAAGGTGAAAGTTTGTGAGTGTGTATGTTTGTAACTTATTCACGCAAAAACTACTGAACGTATCTGGCTGGTAGATAGATTAGGATTAGGACCTGGATTAACACATAAGCTACTTTTTTTAACGCCGCTTGCGGCTCGCGCACTGCGCACCTTCGAAAAGTCATAGAAACGTTGTCCACGCGGGTGAAGCCGCGGGAAAAAGCTAGTTATTAATAATTGTTTCATTCGATGCAAGTTTTACAAAAACATAAAAAAATTAAAGTTAATAAACTAGTTTTACAAATGATGGCGGTGGCGTAATGGCAAGGGCCGCTACCTTTTGTCCGGGAGGTCATAGCTCGAATCCTGCTACGTACCTAGTGTTTTCGAATTTCCATTTCATATTTACGTTTATCCAACGCTCTTAACACAGTGTTACGATATGGGTTACAGTAGCGCAACGCCTTTGATGACGCTCGATGCGCCACCGGTGTAGTTACTAGCCCATACTAGCCTGTAGTCAGCCTGGCAAGCTCGCGGAGTTTAGCAGGCTTTGCCCCGCCGCTTGTTGCCCCGCAAGTACCCTTCCGTCGCTCTGCATAAGTACATTCGTTGCGCTACCGCTATATTGTAATACGTGCTCTTACGACGAAGGAAAACATTGTGAGGAAGGAGAGAACACTGCGAAGAAACTCGAAGGTTGTGTTTGAAGTCGACCGACCCGCACTGGGCCCGCGTAGAAGACTAAGGCCCGATCGGCTTATTTAGGGTAGGCTCGAGCCCTCGGGCATATGAGCTAATATAGTGATGACGACAAATGATGGGCAAAGATGTTTCAAATAAAAAGTTATTTATAGGTAGGTATTTTTTATTTATTTTTGGGGTGTAGAACTTTATAAAAAACCCTGGGGATCGGTAAGTATTATGACCTATTAACTAACCCATTTCGTGCTTTGTTGGCAAGAACCTTATCACCACCACTTTAAGGCACTATTTTTCATTTTTCGTGTCCCTAAAAGGCAGCGCACCTTTCTATCTCCTAGTTTTCGAACGAGATCTCCTCGAATGGACTGTTTGTGACGTATGAACGCCGCTCAAATGGAGCTGTAAGGCTTGCAAAGTGTCATTTCACCTTCGCATTTTCATCTAGACTTTTTTCTGAGAACCATTTTGAATGGAAAAGAAAATCTTGTTAGAATTTGAGAGGTAAACGAGATATTTATAATACAATTCTTGAATTAAAAAGATATTATTAACTTGCTTTTGTGTACGGCTTCGCTCGCGTGGACATTTAAGGTGAGTGATGCGTGAGTCGCAAGCAAATCTTCAATAAATGTTCTTAACTGACGTTTTTACTGTTATTACATTCAGCGTTTCGTTTAAAAACTGAAGAATTAACCAAATTGTCCGAGCTAATGTAAATAATATTTTTATTTTCGTATACATTCTTGAACTTGTTGGTTATTTTCACATCAGAGAGTACAACCACATTTTTTTATTCTTTGTTGAAGCAATTGCTTTTGTCTGGTGTATCTGTGAAAGTTTTAAAAATAACTTTAGAATTGATTTGCTTGAAAAAAATATAAAAACATTAAACATAATATACATTACATACCGATTTTAATTTTCAGTTCTGTAATGAGTACTTATCACTATTTTTTTCCATTTCTGTATAATCTTCTTGGTTTTTTTTCTGATTTTCTTTTTGATCTTATTCATTTTCTTTTTGACTCTTTTATTTTTTTGATTGTTTTATCTTTATTTTTTTTATGACCTCTGTATGATCGTCTCCGTTTTGATCTGATCTGATAGATAGATGATAACTGAGCCGATCTAAAAAAACTTTGAGACACGCTGTAAACAAAAAAATACAGTGGCACCATTTTGAAAATTCAGTTACAAGTAGACACCTTACGTAACGATGTGACCAGTTTGCGTTCACAATATTTGTATTGTATTGTATAAGAATATTTTTGTTCGTTATTTAACTACTTTCGTGTTAAATTTATCATTTATAAATGATAAAATTTTACAATAGATTTTCATATTTTTTTAAAAAAAATATTATAATAATTGTTTATTGTTACAAAGATATTACAATGCTACGTTATCGTTGGATTGGGCTCTCTAAAAATCCCGGTAGATTTTCCTGTGTTGGGGGTGCTAGTCTCTTCCCCAGCCTTAAAAAAATAACAACATACAAAACAATGAAATATATTGAAAATAAACAAAGAACAAAAAGAAAAGCAAACAAAATCAATCAAATTGCAATTTTGAGGTGGCGCTTTGATACATTTCAAATTATTTAACCAAATCACACGATGAATTCATTTCCCCATGTTTTTTTTTCCCTAAGAAAACCTTTAATAACAATAGAAATTAAAATCAATACTTATACTCAGGAAAACAATGATGACGAAATAAATTATATTTTATAAAATGTCTCTTTAAAATTACATTGAATTCCACACATTAATACAATGGTCCCACACTAGGCTACGCGTGGCTTGTGCAGACCAATAATACGATTTACAAATTTAAATGCGGCTGCCGATGTACACTAAGAAAATAATTAATTAAATAAAAGGTGAAACTGATTCGAAGTTCTTCCTCAGATATTTGGAACACATAAGAAAAATATATTTTTAATAGGTACTAAAAATTAATAATTATGTGTTGTGTGTGTGTGTGCGTGTGTGACAGTGTGTGGTGTATGTGTGTTTAACATTAACTTTTAAAATACTCTGTACTTCATCATATGTCTTTTTTAGCAATAGCTTTGAATAATTCTTTCTTTCCATATAATGTGCACTTCGCTACATGTTATTTATTGTTAGGGTTAAATCTAAGAGCGATTTTCCGTTGACAGATTTAAGTTTTTAAACTTTCAACTTGTTTCGGTAGGTTTTTTTGAAAAAATTTAAAAATCATAAATACAAAACAAAAATATTTATTTGATACAAGGGTGGTAAAGAGTTGAATAACAAACGAGTGATATTTGTAAGCCCGAGCCGCAGGCGAAGGTTTACCATCGTCACTAGTTAGCCATTTCCTTTTACACCCATGTATTATAGGACGTTTTTCAATACAGTTGTGAGAAAACAGGTAGAATAAAAACCGGCTTATTGCGAGTCAGAACCGCACACATAGGGTTCCGTACCATGATACTAGATGGCGCTAGATTCTTCATGTTTTTTTAAAAAAAACACATTTTTTTGGTTGAAGGGGGGGACCTTATTTTTTTCACTTTTTCTAATATTTTGTATTTGTTGTGTATTGAACAAAAATACATCATCTGTGAAAATTTCAGCTGTCTAGCTATCACGGTTCATGAAATACAGCTTGGTGACAGACGAATGGATGGACAACGGAGTCTTAGTAATAGCAGTAATAGGGTCCCGTTTTTACCCTTTGGGTACGGAACCCTTATAAAAACCGACCGTGACAGAAAAACTAAATACATGGGTACATACTTATGAAGGTTTCGACAACCAAACGCGACTTGTGGCTCATTTTAAATGTCAGGGAGTAATCCCACTTTGCTTTTTCCTATACATACACATAAGTATATTTTTTTTAATACACATATAATACTGGCTATTCATAATTGAAACAACTCAATTCAGTTTCACGAAAATTGCGCTATATTTTAGCAAGCCACACGCATGCGTAAGTTTTTTTAAATATTACCATAAATAGATTTCAATATGGCTTGGGCACAGATTACTAAATAGTTACTTCGTAAGCTTGGGATAATGTTATTGTAAGCATTAAAGCCTCCTTGGTAAAGATGACCTATTCTTTAGTGAAACCTATGCGCTTCAGTCATATTTATTCTCCTATCTTCACAGAGATATAACCCAAAGAGAATCTAATCAGCTAGCATTAGTAGCGTTATTTACTAACCTCTCGGAGTAACAACCTAACTCTTTTAAAATTCTCCTTTCAAAAGTCTTAAAGAAGATTCTGTATCTTTGGTTAATATATTTTTTATTTGCCAGAAATGTCTTGTTTTTGTGAGGTTGAAATTAAAAAGAAGTGCAAAATAAAAGCACGTAAGCGGTCAAATTGATTTTGCGCGCAGTAAACTAGCATTTTTTAAAAATTCATAATTGGTAAGCCCTTGGCATCATCTCACCTGATGGTAAGTGACGATGATGCCGAAGATAAAAATATTATAAAGTACCACTTTTCATGCAACTTTATTCAAAAGATAATTAATGAAGTATCGACCAGTACTTCATTAGCCTTCCGTATTTCGTCTTACTGATTTAAAACGAAATAACAATCGACCTGTCTGGAAACTGAAAACAACGGTGAAGCCAAGTAGGAAAGATTAATTGACGTAAAATTAAAACAGTCTCCGTGTAATCTAAAAGTCGTGTTTAATTCCAGAGAAAATCTCGTCTCTTCAACAAATTTGAGTTTGCTCTTCACTTAAGCCGAAGCTTGCAATCTTTGCGTTGAAAGCGAAATTATTTATATTTATTAAAGTGCTCTCTGAGAAAACAGAGCTTCACTTTTATAAGATACGTGCCTTTTAATTAAGATAGAAGTAACTTTTACTCTCATCACCCACTCACAGGACGGGTGATAATCTTATAGGCTATATATGTATGTGTGTTCTGCACAGCTTAAATCACTGAACCGATTTCAAAAAGCCTTGTAGAGTGACCTTTCGTTTTTCTTTTGAAAACGGAAGCTTTATAGACTTTCCTGTAATCTATGCATTTAACCTCATAAACTGTGATTTTTTCAAAATTTCGGGCCCAGTGGTTTCGGAGATAAGGAAGTGAATGGTTGATTTTCACATATTTCCTTAAATAAATTTAAAACTTTTTATCGTAAAACTATATAAAAAATATTTGAAATTCTTACAGCAAGCCCTTTCATTTAATATGTCAAACGATATAGTTTGTAAAACTTTTTTTAAATATTTTCCAATTTACCCCTAAAAAGTGGCCCACGTGTTAGTTTTGAGGCTATATTTATGATGTAAACGTGTAGAAACAGTAATCTTGAAGACTGAAAAATTACTGAAGACGTAAAATCTACAAATACTACTGAAAAAACATTATACTGAAGACTAGGCGGTATGGCCAACGAGCCCGAGCCTGCCTTAACAATGGCGAAAAAAAAGCTGTAGCTAAACAAGCATGTGCGAAGATTTTTTATTTTTATATCTTTCCCGCCTAAGTTAGCCAAAGTTTTACATTAAAGAAGACTTTATATCAAAAAGAAGGAGATTAAACAAACCCATTTTCACGTTAGTAATATTATTAAGGATAGACAAGGAACAAAGCCGGATTTTTCAATATTCACAAAAAGAAGAAATACAGTCATAATAACCTCACAGATTCAATTAAAAATTAAAAACCCGACTGCCTGAAAAAAATGCCCCTCGTTTTTGGGCAGTTGGGTTAAAATGTAACTTATTTCTCAGAGGATCAAGAAGGATCTAACGATACCTCAAGTCCATCAAGTTGTTTAAAGTGGATTGATTAGCACTGAGCCTTGAGCTTCAGGCGGTTTGATAAGTATGTATGTATTTAAAGTATGTATGTCATACATACTTATCAAACCGCCTGAAGCTAAAGGCTCAGCCAAATCAACAGATATACATACTTATCGAATCGCCTAAAGCTAAAGGCTCAGCCAAATCAACAGATATACATACTTATCGAACCGCCTGAAGCTAAAGGCTCAGCCAAATCAACACACATTCATACTTATCGAACCGCCTGAAGCTAAAGGCTCAGCCAAATCAACAGATATACATACTTATCGAACCGCCTGAAATTAAAGGCTCAGCCAAATCAACAGACATACATACTTATCGAACCGCCTGAAGCTAAAGGCTCAGCCAAATCAACAGACATACATACTTATCCAACCGCCTGAAGCTAAAGGCTCAGCCAAATCAATGGACATACATACTTATCGAACCGCCTGAAGCTAAAGGCTCAGCCAAATCAACAGACATACATACTTATCGAACCGCCTGAAGCTAAAGGCTCAGCCAAATCAACAGACATACATACTTATCGAACCGCCTGAAGCTAAAGGCTCAGCCAAATCAACAGACATACATACTTATCGAACCGCCTGAAGCTAAAGGCTCAGCCAAATCAACAGACATACATACTTATCGAACCGCCTGAAGCTAAAGGCTCAGCCAAATCAACAGACATACATACTTATCGAACCGCCTGAAGCTAAAGGCTCAGCCAAATCAACAGACATACATACTTAACGAACCGCCTGAAGCTAAAGGCTCAGCCAAATCAACAGACATACATACTTATCGAACCGCCTGAAGCTAAATGCTCAGCCAAATCAACAGACATACATACTTATCGAACCGCCTGAAGCTAAAGGCTCAGCCAAATCAACAGAGACATACATACATACGTACATCCGAAAAACATTAACCTCTTTTTTATGCAGTCGTTTAAATATCAATGGAGACGAACACAAAACAAAAGCTATTCCTTGAAAAAAATCGTAGACGAAAATTCTAAATTGTGAACAATAAGTGGATATCTCATGTATACTCGCAACAATACCCAAAGCGCAACGCGGTGTTTACAAGGGGGCGATCCAGTAGTATCGGCTCAACTCCGATATCACTGTTTGGGATACCACATCTTGAGCGGCCTTACGTGATCCCATTTACATAATAGTGGTCGGGGACGCGATTTAAAGGTTTCCACTCATAGAGGATCGGAATACTTTTTGAAGGGAAAAATTCTTTAGCGGCGTTGTGCACTTGTTTTGTAATGGGTAAAAAATGTTAAACTCGCGTCAGGACACGTGACCTGATCGAAAATTCGTAAGACGGATGGAGTAGTGAAAACTTCTTTAGCGGCGTTGTGCACTTGTTTTATAATGGGTAAAAAATGTTAAACTCGCGTCAGGACACTTGACCTGATCGAAAATTCGTAAGACGGATGGAGTTATTTTTTGTTGATTTTTCTGAGATATAAACGTTTTAATGTAATATAAATTGTCATGTTTGTGTACAATAGCGCAATAAACAAATATTGTATTTTACCACATAAATGATTCTACTTTTATACTGATATTCAAAGCAATTCGTGCAAAATTATTCCCTAACCATTCCAAAATATCAAAAATGCACAACGTTAATATTCAAGTTTTTACTTCTTAATATTCAAGTTTTTACTTCTGCCGGCACTCCCGGAGTGCAACCCGTCGTTTTTTTACAAAATCTTTCATAATGGTTGTCGAAACTTAGTTGTAATTAATAGAGATGAAGAATTCTAGTCATCTGATTTACTTTTTATCATCTGTCAAAGCGATATTTTGTTCTAAAATTTTTGAAATATCTAGGCGTTACGACATAGTTTTGCAGCTTGCACATTTTGTGATTTTGGTAAATTAAAAATCGAAGAATTTATGGAAAAATAAACGAGTAAAGTTTAAGTAGAAGGGCAATTTAGTGATCAAAAGTCATTTATTTCTGATGCTTTCGTCATCCCTATTGTTAAGTAAATATATTATGTAATCATAAATGTAGTTAAATTTAAACACAAATATTTTAGAAATTTTGAGATGTGCAATAAAATGTGAAATTAAGGGTTGCCTCCTAGGGGTGAAAAAGGGTATTTTTTGAGTGCAGCCCTTTTGAGTGGGGTGTCGTAGAATTGGTTTCAAAAATGTCTTTTCCTTAAAGCCAAATTGGTTTGAATCGATGGGTTTCTCAAGTATTTATTTCTAACTATCCATAAACTAGGCCTAATCGCCCTGATTCAGGGTAGGCTCGAGCCCCTCGGTGGGGACGTATATGAGCTGTAATGATGATCCATAAATTCCCTTCCCAAGTTATTATCATCATCATATCAGCCGAAAGACGTCCACTGCTGGTCAAAGGCGTCCCCTAAGGATTTCCCTGACCACCGCACCGGTCCTGCGCTGGCCGCATCCAGCGGCTTCCCGCGACCTTCACCAGCTCTTCGGTGCACCGTGTGGGAGGCCTACTTAACATCTTTACTACCCCAACGGCCATTTTTTCTGCAAGCTATGTGCCCTGCCCACTGCCACTTAAGTTTTGCGATTCTGTGCGCTTTGCCATTACTCATTACTTTGATTTCCAAGTTATGCGACTAGAACGATCTTTCATCGCTATTCCTAAATGTCTCTACTTTCCGTACCAGACTACGGGACCCAATTACTAAGCCTACGCTGTCCGTCAGACCGTCTGTGCGTCCGTCTGTCTGTCTGTCTGACTTTTAAAAGGCATTATCTTTTGAACCGTAATAATTAACAAATTTTGACAGTATATGCTGTATATAAGGGGAGGTAGAAGGCTAAATGCGTCCTAAAAGATGCCAATTTGCAGCTCTTCTTAATAGCATTCGGTGCAACTCTCTCTCTCTTATCGTGTGACACAATTAACCGTGCTATCCAAGGATAGACGGCGGTTGCCTGGTGTTGCACTTACCATAACCCTCGGTCAAGTGTAGGGCATTTAGATTTACACTTACGGACGTGTGCAACGCGACCTTTATACACATCTAGAATCAGATGTGCAGGTTGCCTCACGATGTTTTCCTTCACCGTTAAAGCAATCGGTAAGTAATAAGTATATAAGTTTAGAAAAACTCATTGGTACATTGGCCGTCTGGATTTAAACCCCGGACCTCTGGTTAGGAGGACCGGGTCGTTACCGGTTGAGACACCGATCCTTTTTTTATTCGGTGCAACGGAAGCGAAGTACTCGTATCTATAATATTGTGTGTGTAAAGGGTTCGATTTTCAAATGTTGTTCGTTAGTTCATAACCCATCTGTGGTAACAAATCTCTAACTATATGTGTGTTATTCTGAAGGATTTACTAACAAACAATAACAAATTTATAAAAAAAGGAGGAGATTCTCAATCCGACTGTATGATTTTTTTACTAGTGTGGAGAGGTGTCATGTGGTAGTGCGGCATCCTTGGTGAGCGAGTTGCACTTACACTTGGCCGATTCTTTTTTCTACGTCAACCGCCTCCGTGGCGTAACGGTTAGCCCATTCGCTTCACCGCAGGAGATCGCGGGTTTGATTTCCCGCGGTAAGACTCCCTTTGGTTGGTGGTAGGGTATTTTCATAGCCCGCCTGGTTAGCTATCACCATCTTATCTAAGTCTCGCCACCAAAACATTAGTGTTAACAGCATTGATGTGTTCCGGCTTGAAGATAAGATAGACAGATCCCCGTTGCGTTGGAGAATCTTGTTAAGCTCGCTCCCATCTTCGGCATCATCGTCACTTATCATCAGGTGAGATAATGCCAAGGGCTCATCGATTGTGGATAAAAAAAAGTCTTCTAGCAAAATAACCGATAGAACGGGTTACCGAGACTTGCATGTAAATAATGTAGTTTTGCTCCTTCCAGTGTTTCACTATTCACTGTGCTCGTAGTATGATTGATATGGAACGAATGTTTGAGGATGATTTATGTGAAGGGGACCTGAAAAGATGGTGGTATAATGGCCGTTTTGGGCACTACTGGACTCTTTATTTCGTTGACAAATGCGCGGTCTATAGAAGGGTGGGTTCCTAACACTTTTATGAGACTAGCTGTTGCTCGCGACTTCGTACGTGTGGATACGTGACAAATTATAAAAATTATGAAAAATAAGTCCTGTTGTTTTTTTGTAATCCACAATTGATGATAGTGTTACGATGATGCTGAAGATGGAAGCGGGCTTACCAGGATTCCCCAACTCTATGGGTAACTGGCTATATTATTTTCAAGCCGGAGCACAACAATGTTGTTAACATTGATGTTGGGCGGCAAGACTTAGATAGGATGGTGGTAGCTAGCCAGGCGGGGTTAGAAACTGCCCTTTCACCAACTAGACCAAGTCTTAAAAAATTAGACTCCGCCGAAAATACAAAACAAAAACAACTTTTCCTTAACTATTTAGTTTTCATTTTTTGAAAAACGGCTCTAACGATTCAGATGACACTTTGCATGTTGGAGTTGCTTATGTTTATCTATTACATAGTGATACCCATTGGTTTGGGAAATATCGTGTTTGTATGGTTCTCCTACAAATGAAATTGAAACTTGCGATTTACTCACAAATGGTTGGAGCTATTAAATTGACATTGTATTATGAATGAGAACATGTTTGGTTATGCAATATGAATCCATAAAAATTATATATTTTTTTAATTCAAGTTTTGTATGAAAAAAAATCATGAAAAAAATTGTCGAGAAAGTTTTGTTTAATTTATTTGGTTTGCACTCGAGTGAAGTGGTCAGGCACTAAAACGCGAAAGGAAATGAACCCATAAAAATAAAAAATAAAAATGTACCTAGATATCACAGATTTAATTCGAGGGCAGATAAATCCACATTATTTTAAGGGTTCCGTACCTCAAAAGGAAAAGAAACTGAACTCTTATAGGATTACTTTGTTGTCCGTTTGTTTATCCGTCCGTCTGTCAGTCAAGAACCTTTATTTTGGGAACGCGGGAAGGGATCGAGTTGAAATTAAAACCTTTTACTCCTGTCTACAGTCCCTTGAAGCTGTAGAAATCAAACTTCTAAGTTAATGTAAAAAAAGATCTTATAATTTTTTTTTTGAAATTGCGGACATGCATCAATTGTTACAAAATGTTTTAATATTTTACTATCAATATTAACATATTAAATATTATATTGTAGCAATATCTATACTTTTTACCTAACGGTAAGTAACGATATAGTCGAGGATGGTACGAGCAAACTCAAATTATGACTACTCTCTCTCGCCTTGAAGATCCTGATATGGATCATTTTATAGGTATTTTTTACGAATAACCCATATATTCTATAATTCGTTGTTAGTATAAACCTTAAAAAAATATATCGAAAACTGCATATCATTAAAATAATTGAAAATCTGTTTTAGCTTGTGCCAATGAAGCACTTTCATACGATACTCCACATGACACGGTCACAGTCTAAGAATCCATACAGTCGTCCAACGTCTTTGATAATCGCGTCATCGCCGACATCACGAGTCACTGACCACAATACCAAGGGTTGTCACAATACTTGACAATATAAAATGAAAGAAAATGTCTTCACGTAATATCATGTACTCTTACATTGTCATGCAGTTCTGAGCTGAGTATGCAGATTTAAGTCTAGCTCATCTGAAAATTAGTTAAAAATCAATAACGAACTTTGTTTCTAAAACAGTTTCGTTTCAGGAATCAGGGAATCGATTTTGGAAGTAATCGGTCCAGTAACTAAGAAGTTCAAAATGGCGGCATATTTTTTAATTCTGACAACGGTTTCGTGATAAGGGACTTCTGGGACACTCAGATATCGATTTTGGATGCAATCGGTCTAGTAACTAAAACGTTCAAAATGGCGGCCACTTCTGTCAATTCATAACACGAATTTGTGACTAGGGTCTTCAGGGACCCTCAGTTATCGATTTTGAAAGAAATTGGTCCAGTAACTAAAAAAAATAAGTATGGTGGCCATTTTTTTAATCTGACAACGGATTCTTGATCAGAGAGCTAAGGGACTTTTCAATATCGATTTTATGCTATTGAAGTCATTTTTCTACGTGATGTCATTTTCTTTCATTTTATATTGTCAATTATTGTGACAACCCTTGGTACTGTGATCAGTGACTAGTGATGTCGGCGATGATGTATAGTTTTCGTTTTATTATTTTTAATATTTCTTATCCACAGATGTGGTGGCACGGAACCCATTCCGATTCGCACTTGGCCGGTTTATTTTTATTTTTGTGGATACTCGTCAACAAAAAAAAACTTTTCTAAATATCAAAGACTTAATTCGAGGATAGATAAATATTTTTATTTTTGTGGGTACTCGTCCACAAAAATAAAAATAAATATTTAAATTTTGTATGTTTATCTACCCTGTGTGTGTCGTAGTTGCAGCATGTATGCGTTAAATGCTTATCTTAAAGTACGAAGATGGAGTGTATAACCACGTATAACTAACATGATACACGTTCCAAAACAAGTCTTCTGCGTTGTTATGTATTAGGTACTTACCTTAATTATTTCTCCTCCAACTCCTTCCGAACTGAATTCAGAAATTTCATTTTCATCTCTTGAAATGTGTATCTCGCGAGTTCTCCGAGCAACGCTCGCAGTTCTGGCCCGTATCTTCTACTCGTATCTTGACAAATTAATCGTCAACAACTTGTTTGCTTGTCGATAACGACCTGTAATTAATCAAGTTCATTACGGGAACGTTACAGTCGAGATAGCTCGGTACTAACGTTGACTTTGCCCATTAATTTGAATCGAATTTACCTTTGAACCATATATATGTATTGTATAAAGTCGTACTATCGTTATATGTTGTATCAGCGCATATACGTCCCCACCGAGGGGCTCGAGCCTACCCTGAATCAGGGCGATTAGGCCTTAGTCGACCACTCGGGCCCAGTGCGGGTTGGTCGACTTCACACACAACCTTCGAGTTTCTTTGCAGGCCTGTGCAGGTTTCCTCTCGATGTTTTCCTTTACCGTAAGAGCGTTGGATAAACGTACATATGAAGTCGAAATTCAAAAACACATTGGTACGTGGCAGGATTCGAACCACGTCCTCCCGGGTCCCGGAAATCCGGAAGGTGGACCACGGGCAACACCCGGTTATGAGCTGATACGATGATGACGATTTCAATTTAATTAATAAGGATTATAAAATTTCAGAAGCGAAGTGAAACGGAGTTATAGACTCGAATTTTTCGAGTTTTTCGTATTTTTTGAGTGGGGGTTTCTTCTTTTTCTTGGGCCGCGGATTGTGGGTTCGATTCCCACCCAGGGCAAACATTCGTGTGACGAACAGGATTGTTTGCTGTGTATGGGTGTTCAATATCTATATTATGTACTATGAAGTATAATTTTATAATATAATTTTTGGTTTTTGTTAGTTTTCTTAAAAACCGATTTTGATGAAATTTATATGGGATAATATATACGGTGTTTGTCAAATAGGGTTACCAATATTTTAAAGGAATTTAATATACCATATTTCATTGGCTAAACATCCCCCATTAGGGGTCGCATCCTTTTCCTCTCTAAATGGCAGCCATTTTTATTTTTAGGTTATTTTTTTGTAGTTGTTCATAAAATATGTTTTCTATGGAATTAGCAGCAGTACAGACTTCATAATAGTCTCATTTGAAAGGTTATTTAATTTGTCTAGTGATCCACACACAAAATTAACCAAAATATTTTAACAAAAACGTAAAAGAGTGAAAAAAAAAACACAACATAGGATTTATTTGATGACAAAACTTGTCTGAAATCTGACCATTTTTTTAAATAAATAATTTCCATTCAAAATAGATGATCCCTAACCTAGTCAAATCATATGCTAATTTTATGTCTATCAAACACCCACTAGCTTCTTAGCTTCTAGCTTCTTGGTACCCAAAATACGTGAACTGGTTGAGATAGATCAGTTGAGATAGATCAGTTGGTTGATGGTGACTGTACTTACAATCCGTGGATGACAGAACTTTGGGATTTTCCCTACTCTCAAAACAATATGTTTTTCTGTCAGATAACGACTGTAACACACACATTATATTAGTCATGTGAATTCCCGAACTAAAAATATGTAAACATAAAACTTTTTAGATAAGAGTGGTCGGCATAGGTACATCGCATTTATTAAGGAAAACCACACTTCAATAACAAGAGATAAATAGCTTACGTGGACATTTGATAGTTGTTTGAAAAACGGTTTTAAAAATATGCAATTTAAAAGTAAAAAGGACCCTAGGTCAGTCGGGCCAATGGAGAAAGAAAAGATAAGCGAGAGAGAGGACCTACTTGGAATCTGAAGATTGTCTGAAAATTTCATCGAAATCGGTCCAGCCGTTTTGGAGTCTATAAGGAACATTTTTTTTCCTTCACATAGCACAACAGAGATAGACTGGATTCAAGTGCTAATAACTACAGCCTCCCTGATATAATAAAAGGATTTGAATGTAAATCACATGTTAAACGCTCATAAGAATTAGAAATGATTTGAACGATTAAAAATTATTCAAAATGATTACAAATCAAATCATTTTTAATCCTTTTTAATGATTTTGTTTAATCAGGGCTGTGATTAAAATAACTAAAAAAGAGATTATAAGGTTTTCTTATTTGTTTACTTAGCTTAAGTAATAAAAATATGTATCGTTTATTTAAGTAAATAAACTTTAAACAAAAAAAAATGTTATGAGAAAGTGGTAGCCCTAGTTTTGATAAGCATTGCTATTTAAACGGAGACGGAGGGTCGAAATGATTCATATTGTTGCAACCATTCCGGTCAAATGGAGTCCCAAAAAAAAACATGTATCAATTGTGGCAGAGTGTACGATTTCAGCCCATTTTGGAGGTGGTGCAGAGACTGCGGAATAAATAAATTTATCGAGGAGGAGAAGAAAAAAAAAAAAATAAGTGTTAATCTTCCGTTCACACATCATGAATTTCGTGTCTAACATTTTTTTTGGTGTTTGTCTAAACGTACTATCCTCATAGATAGCAGTGAGAAGCCAGTGCTGTCGTTAGCTGGTAAAGATATTGAGTAAGTTAGTATTCTCAAGAACCTGGAAGCTATTATCGATCCGACTCTGCAATGATCTGAGAACAACCGGACTATACGCTGTTATCGCCGATTCCGGGTACATCAATGTACAAGAGCTCTTTTCTTGTCCTTGGAGTTGCTTTCTGGAACTTTGTGCCACCTGCTGTTTCAACTGCTGCTTCCCTGGATGAATTCAAGACGATGCTACAACCACTTACTTGCTATTGAGCAAGCTAAGTCGCGAGTGCATAGTTTCTGGTGTGTGATTTGCTGGTAGGGCTGTCAAGTGTTATATGATACAATACCTTTTGTAAATCGTTTTGTTTCTGTTTTTTTAAATGCCATGAGTTTTATATTATTTTTGTCTTTATTTTAAAAAAAAAGGTTGAGCTAAAGCTTTTGTATTTTGTAATGATAAAGCCTACTCGAGGGTAAGCAGGCTAAAATCTTAAAATATTAAAAATTTTAAATACAGAACATAATTATAAAAAGCGTCTGATTATGGAATCTATGTAAATGGAGAGGCATCAAGATTTAATTAATAAAAGGAAAGATACAGAAACCATAGATAAGATCTACCATGATTTAATTAAATTAAAATAATCTTTAAAAAGTACCGTTGTTACACTTTCTTGGTTAATTAGTTGGAAATTTAAATTTGCGTTTGTATTCATGTAATTTCAAAATTTGTAATTGTAAGTGTCTTTTAAACTTTATGATTATATTTATGTAGTTCAAAATTGACAACCCTGGTTATCTGGGTAGGTGATTTGAATGACTGACTGTATAATTTGTAATATTACCAACTGTACATAAGACCAGTGTTAGCACACGGTTTTGGCTGTCAGTTGACCAATAATAAGATTTATGAACGCATTGTTCATGTGACTTTATAATTTCTTAATATTATAGTGTTTTTTAACTAACGTTAAGATAATTAAAGTTAATGAATTAATTAATTAAGTTACATAGTTGGACTCACATGAGTTTATTTATTTTAATATGGTTCCAAATTTAACGGACAAAACAGGTTATAAGTATTCACCGCTATAACCTGTCCTCATAACATTTTTTTTTGTTTAAAGTTTATTTACTTAAATAAACGATACATATTTTTATTACTTAAGTTAAGTAAACAAATAAGAAAACCTTATAATCTCTTTTTTAGTTATTTTAATCACAGCCCTGATTAAACAAAATCATTAAAAAGGATTAAAAATGATTTGATTTGTAATCATTTTGAATAATATTTAATCGTTCAAATCATTTCTAATTCTTATGAGCGTTTAACATGTGATTTACATTCAAATCCTTTTATTATATCAGGGAGGCTGTAGTTATTAGCACTTGAATCCAGTCTATCTCTGTTGTGCTATGTGAAGGAAAAAAAAATGATCCTTATAGACTCCAAAACGGCTGGACCGATTTCGATGAAATTTTCAGACAATCTTCAGATTCCAAGTAGGTCCTCTCTCTCTCTTATCTTTTCTTTCTCCATTGGCCCGACTGACCTAGGGTGCACGGAGAAAAAAATATCGTCAGAATAACTATTCAAAGTTTATAGTTAAATTAGTTAAAAGACGTATCGTTAATATAGCCAACTGTTTCGTCAATCTAAGGATCTGTATCGCTGAATTGGCTATACAGATCCTCAATTCTAGAAAACAGTTGACTACATCAACGATACGTCATTTAACTAATTTAACTATAACTTTGAATAGTTATTCTGACTATATTTTTTTCTCCGTGTGCTTTTTATATTAATAATATGTATGTTGCAGTCGTTATCTAACAGGACAAAGTATTATTTTGAGAGTAGGGAAATTCCGACGGAAGTACGGTACTGCTATTGGTTTCTGGCAATTGCATGACACCACCTCGTGGTCAAATAATATAAGTAAAATAGTCTTTTTCTTTCTAATTTAGAGGTAAGGGTTAATTTTAAGGGTCTTAGGAAATGAAAATGTAAAAAAAAATACATAAAAGTTATGCAAATTTAAAATATGCGACATTAATACCGTAGATAAGTTTATATAGTTCAGGATCGTGTATAAAGATATGCATAGAGCTACTGTTTCGTAATTAATGTTTTACTTAAGAAGAAATAGGTCATAGATATAATTATAGAGTAATTTAGGTTTCTTCTTTGTTTGCTAGTGAAAACTGCCAATGTTTTTATGTTATTATTTATTATCTCGAGTTGTAAAAGGATGTCTTTCTTTCTGAAACTTTATATGTGTAATTAGACATTATCTTCATTAAGTTTTTATAGAGTGTATAGACTTCCTTTGTGACATTTGATGTGTATTTTCGTTCATTCTCTAAAAAGCTACAAAATTTGCGAACTAGTCACAGATTTGTAAGCTCTCAGATACCATAAAATTCACTATTTATCAACCATTATGATTCAGCATAGAACGATAGCCATTCAACACAATAAATGGTCATTCTTTAGCGCCTACATGTTTTAAAATATCAAAATCCACTGAATATATGTTATGAACCTGATGTGATGTCTTGTTTACGAAAATGCCATTACTCAGCCATAATAAATCATTTCGGATAACATCTGTGTTTCATTTAACGCTCCCTGTACAATTATAAACAGTGCGCATGGTTAAATTTTTTATAAGAATTTTCTAGTTGTTTTCTTCTAATCTTTTGATGCGCACTCACAGAAAATCTCGTCGAGTTTAGTTAAGTCCTTACTTTTGGATCCGAATAAATTCTGAGCAATTTTGTTTTTCTTTTTTGACCTACTGCAAAACGAGATCGTTAGTGTGTTACGTATTGTGACGTAACTCGTATATAAATATATATATCTGCCTCTGGTTCCCAGTACGGGGAATCCTAGGTTGGGGCCAGATGACCGTGTGTGATTTGTCCCGGGTTATTATTATTATTGTTGTTTATGATTCTGAAATACTTTTGTTTTACAACTTTGCTGAAATCGCAAAAAAAATGTTGAACTAGAAAAAAAAAACGATTGATTTGTATGAGAAGTAAAAAAACGTTTTTCGAGTTCAGTAAAGATGTAGAACTGAAGTTGTTAATTTTCAGTAAAGGCCCTATATAAAAAAGTGAGCTGTTACACTAATTTTTAACGCGTTAATGTTTTGTATTAACTTGCCAGAAAGTTTTATAACAGAACTTATATTATTTGATTTTCCGTCAAAGTGGTCACAAAACACGTAGTCTAAATTCAGCTTGCTACCTTTTGTACAGTTAAAAGAACCACTTAGTCGGAAGACATGTACAGGGTGTAACGTAATAAAATTGGTAAAGATTCCGTTAACTGGAGCTTCTACTCATCATACTAAACAACTCTTCCCAAGCAACACACAGTCAATTCTCAAAAAAAAATTGGACCCGTCATACAAAAATGCACAAAATTGTTCGATCAGCTGATCGATTTGTAGTTTTTAGAAGCCCCAGTCAAGAAACTAGTATCTCATCCGTGACCTAGTTAACGGGACGTACACCAATTTTGTTACACCCTGTATGTACTTAGTACCTAGTGTGGTCCCGCTACCACCTTTTGGGTACGGAACCAAACAACAAAGTATTCCTTAAACAGAAAATTATATCATAATTTTACGCGCCAATTTTACATGATCTTGCAGCGAAGCCAGTGTAGGTATTTAAGAGGACACGCGGGCGCCATTTTTTCCATGCAAACGTATTCCCCTGTTTTCTCCCTGGATAATGAAAATAGAGCAAAAATGTTTTTTCCATTAAACCTATATCTACCATGGCTATGCCCCTATGTTATGTTTTATCCTATATTCTAATTTTAATAGGAAGTAGGAGCCTTCAAAAATAATAGAAAATTTCCCAATTGAAATGTAGCAACGAAACGAAAACAAACAGGCATAGGTAAAGTTTTAGAGGAGGAAATAGGGGACTACGAAATGCTATTTTGGTCAATTTTAGTGCCTATTATCGGTCTGCGCTGCTGTTCTCCCTTTCTTGCTGTATATGGAGAGGTTCGGGGGAGGGAGACAGCAACATTTTATTCAAATAGCTACTCTTAAGACCGCGTTTCCTCTTAAGGCCATAACATGGGTCAAATGACAATATTCAATTCAAATTATTGAAAGACTGTGTAAAGCTATCACCATGGAAAAAATATATATTATACTTAAAGTAATAAAAAACCGTTCTATAAAAATATTTCCACTTTTGATGTTAAAAATATACTGTAGATCCTGTTTTTGGCATTTATTGAAAAATTTCTTAAAAAGGAATAGTTAATATTGAATGAAACTAACACACAAAAATCGGTGACTTTAAGGCCTTTAATTTTAATTGAACACATTTTTTTAAAAACTCAAACTCAAATATTTTATTGCTGATTATTGGCTTACATTAGGTCTTAAATAAATTGTACTATGTTCGCAATAACCTGCCTTAAAAAAGCATGCAATATTATATGTTAATTAATTATAGATAATGTCATATAGTATATGTTATATAAATAAACGTATTTGAAAGTGACGGAAAGTAATTAAAACATGTAAAAATCTCGAATTTGACGTTCGGTTTCAACGTAACAGCCGCGTTGAAGCCCGCATTGATTTGAACTTAAAATAGATAGATTTACGTTCGATATTATTGAAACTAGACATGTGCGCCGATGCCAAAATTTTCGGCGGCGGCGTAGAGGTAAAATTTGGTCGGCGGCGGCGTAAATGGCGGCGTGAACGGCGTCGTAAATGGCGGCATAAATAAGAAAAAAAAAACACGGAGAATCAAAAGTTACATTAATCAAAATACAAAATATAAAAAATAATGAAATATGAAAAGAAATAAAACGTTAAAAGTCGCAATCAAATATGGCATAAAAATAGTTTGGTTTGGTAATTTGGTTACGGATAACGTACTTACAATCTTATCTTATATTTATGACTTTTATGAGTAGGGACTGCAGTCGCAGCGACACTTTGAGCCAATATTGGGAACTTTTGTGTCTACCCTATAAGCTTTGCTCTCTATCCTACTAGAAGATGTACTGCTTCAATGCAGCAATTCCCGCTAAGTGGAAGGTGCTTGTAGCCTTCCGGTTTCGGATAGTCATCTCTAAGGATACACATGCGCTACTGGCCAGAACATTGCAGTAATACAGTAAATTTTCCATTGAATCTGTATCCACACAGGCCCTGCCGGTCAGTTCATTCATCAGGCCGATTTTTTCAAGCATACGTTTGTAGCAAAGTGACCCGTCAACGCTCTTGTTACCGCTCTGACACGTGTCCTGCTGTTTCTCCAACTGTACTTGATTGCACATGTGGTTACCTCACCGATGAAGAGCTTGGAATCTTTGAGTCTAAAACATGTCAGATAACTCTTCCTTCGGCCTGTTTCTTCAACGCCCTGATAATAGTGCTTCTAGGGAGCCTTATTCCTGTTTCTGGACGATACATTGTTCACTGTGATCCTATTCTAGCCACTTTGTCTGTTTCTTAGTTGCCGTCCATTCCTGCGTGTCCAGGGACCCAGACCAGTTGCAGTTTGTTGTGTTCGCCCACCTTATTCAGCACCAGCTCAGAGTCGACCTTGTAGGGCCTTAGCCGCCTCTGTTTGGACCTGTATTTGAAGCGGCTTGAGATTCAGAAGTATTTCTATAGATACAGTAGGTGTTGTTGGAAATGCTCCAGTGATTCCCAAGCAAGTCAACGGCTGAAGTTTTGTTAGTGTTTGCTTAATGTGCCTACAACCGTTGTAGGATAATGCTACCATAATAAAGAATGTACCTTCCTATAATTGTGAATAGCCAGTATATGACTCTGGGTTTTAAACCCCAAGTTCTTACCATACGCAGATTGTAGCATACTGAAGACTTTTGTGGCCTTGGCCCTGGTCCCTTCTATGTGCAGGTTCCACGTCAGTTCTTTATCCAGGGTCATGTCTAGATACTTAACGCTCGTGGACTGTACCATAAAGTTTGAGAGCTTTTAAACCTTGTAGGTTTCTTTTTCTTGTGAATGGTACAACTGTGGTCTTGCTAGGGTTAATCTATAGGTGATATTCATCACACCACCTTTGAACTTTTCGCAAGGCCTTTTACGAGTACATTAATCGCGATACTATGTTCGGAAATTTGCCATCGATTAGTATAACTAGATCGTCAGCGCAACCAAACGTGTAGAAAGATCCAGTGTTCAGCTGCTGCAGAAGCTACCTACAGAATGCCACCTTGTGGGCATCTTTTTGAAGTGGTATAGCAGTAAACTCGTCCCCTAATAGTAAAGATGTTATCATTCTGTTCCAAAGCATGCTATGTATCCATTCACATAGCGTTTGGTTTATACCATCGTAGATAGCGGCATTCTTAATTGCCTCCAAAGTAGTGCGATCAAAGGCTCCTTCGATGTCGAGGAAGGCAGCAGCACATACTTCCTGGTTTTTCAACGCACTTTTAGCATAGGATACTACAAGATGAAGTGCTGTTTCAGTCATTTTACCAGACTGATATGCACATTGTAGTACATGAAGTGTTTTTTTTTCCGCAAGCGACCCCTCCTTTATGTAGTTGTCGACCAATTTTTCCAAAGCCTTCAGCAGTAATGATGAAAGGTTTATGGGTCTGTAGGACCTCGGTTCATCGTAGCTCTATGTTTCCGGTTTTGGTAAGTAGACAACCTTGACACGTTTCCAGATTTTTGGAATGTATCCGAAGGCGATACACGCAACCTAGCGACTAGACCAAGCGTTGAACGTTTCGCCGTTCGCATCATTTGCGCCGATTACGCCGATTTTTCTAAATGATCAGTGGCGTCGAGTCCTGATCGGCGGCGGCGGTCACCGGCGCGGCGCGGCGCACATGTCTAATTGAAACACGTATCAACCTGCTCGGATTGAGTGATCTTAGCGCCTTAATATTTAATCGCGAAATAGCTATATTTTCAAACCCATTCTGTTGGTTTTATACGGTCGGTGGTGGTAAATTTATGCTACGTCACAGTACTGCTTGAATATTCATCATGTTCGTAACGTTGGAACAACTATAAATAAGTAGGTGTTCCATGCTACCAAGTACTTACTCGTAAGTTTAGTATGTATGTTATTACCCGACTGCGCCAGAAGGAGGGTTATGTTTTTCGAGAGTATGTATGTATGTATGTATGTTTGTATGTATGTTTGTATGTATAATTGTTTGGCACGCTCTGCAGCCTGAACGGCTGGATGGATTTTGGCTTGAGACGTGTCGTTAGATTCGTATTTACTGTGAGAGTGACACTGGGTATATCAAAATAAAAAAAACAAAATGGCGGATTTTTGGCGCCAAATTCAAATGTTTGACACGCTCTGCAGCCTGAACGGCTCGATTAATTATAGCTTGAGGGTTGTCGTTAGATACGTTTTTACTGTGAGAATGAAACTGGGTATACCAAAATAAATAAAAACAAAATGGCGGATTTTTGTTACCCGACTGCGCCAGAAGGAGGGTTATGTTTTTCGAGAGTATGTATGTATGTATGTATGTTTGTATGTATGTTTGTATGTATAATTGTTTGGCACGCTCTGCAGCCTGAACGGCTGGATGGATTTTGGCTTGAGATGTGTCGTTAGATTCGTATTTACTGTGAGAGTGACACTGGGTATATCAAAATAAAAAAAACAAAATGGCGGATTTGCGCCAGAAGGAGGGTTATGTTTTTCGAGAGTATGTATGTATGTATGTTTGTATGTATGTTTGTATGTATAATTGTTTGGCACGCTCTGCAGCATGAACGGCTGGATGGATTTTGGCTTGAGACGTGTCGTTAGATTCGTATTTACTGTGAGAGTGACACTGGGTATATCAAAATAAAAAAAACAAAATGGCGGATTTTTGGCGCCAAATTCAAATGTTTGACACGCTCTGCAGCCTGAACGGCTCGATTAATTATAGCTTGAGGGTTGTCGTTAGATACGTTTTTACTGTGAGAATGACACTGGGTATATCAAAATAAATAAAAACAAAATGGCGGATTTTTGTTACCCGACTGCGCCAGAAGGAGGGTTATGTTTTTCGAGAGTATGTATGTATGTATGTATGTTTGTATGTATGTTTGTATGTATAATTGTTTGGTACGCTCTGCAGCCTGAACGGCTGGATGGATTTTGGCTTGAGATGTGTCGTTAGATTTGTATTTACTGTGAGAGTGACACTTGGTATATCAAAATAAAAAAAACAAAATGGCGGATTTTTGGCGCCAAATTCAAATGTTTGACACGCTCTGCAGCCTGAACGGCTCGATTAATTATAGCTTGAGGGTTGTCGTTAGATACGTTTTTACTGTGAGAATGACACTGGGTATATCAAAATAAATAAAAACAAAATGGCGGATTTTTGGCGCCAAATTCAAATGAACTCATTAAATAATAAAACTAAAAAAATGAATAAAATAAAAAACGGTAATTTAAAAAACTAAAAAACCCGCCTGCGTTTCTGTGTAATTTGGAAATGAAAAACCCTAAAACAAGAAAGTCGTCATACCCGATTGCACTTAACTTAAGAAAAATTGTAGCAGTCGGGACCCATTCTAGAAATGGAGGCATAGTGAATTGAGAGCACATACCTATTCTACATTGCAGATTACTCCAATATACTGACTAGACGGCTGACTTTCTAGAATGGGTCCCGACTGCTACAATTTTTCTTAAGTTAAGTGCAATCGGGTATGACGACTTTCTTGTTTTAGGGTTTTTCATTTCCAAATTACACAGAAACGCAGGCGGGTTTTTTAGTTTTTTAAATTACCGTTTTTTATTTTAAAGTGAACTCGAATAATATTGACGTGGGGCTAAGTTGAGCTTGAGTTCCCGTTTTGTATATACTTGCGATAGTAGGTTCCTGTTGGAACACTGAATTGAACATTTTTATGATTTGTCTTGCACTATTCCACAATTAATATAAATAAAATAAAAAAATGTTTTGTACTGCAACCGGTTTCGTGATCATCTTCAGGCAGTAACTTGAATTCTCTTTCCGATTATCTTCTGCTAAGCCAAAAAAATATACGTTTAGAGTCTCCAGGAGGCTCGAGTTTCCATACAAACGTAGTTCTGCTTTAATACAAAAACTACATGCCGGATTGACTCCAAACTTTTTAGATATATTGAGTAGACACATATCGATGTTTTTAATTAGTTTTCATCATAGTAAATTTTAACGTAACTAAACGAAGGCTTAATTTAGTTGTACTGAAAGTTTAAACCTGCTCTTAATTTTTTCCTTTTTATATTAGTACTTCGAAAACATCGATATGTGTCTCCTCAATATATTTGCAAAGTTTGGATTCAATCTGGTATGTATTTTTTGTATTAAAGCGGAACTACGTTTGTATGGAAACTCGAGCCTCCTGTATTTCTTTTGCTGCGGAAACAATCCGAATGCGGCTTGTGTATCGTGCACACTCGTGCAGTCATAAAAACGATATCTTTTTTTAAATGCACGATGACACGTTTTAATGCGATAGACAAAGATAAAATTAGTTTTATCAATGTGTTTTGGCTCGAAATATGAGCACGTCAACAGCGTACCAAAATGGGGTCCTCCACAGACAGGGGGCCAATAGAATTCCTACCTTGTTTTCACATTTAAAACGTTCCTAGTAAGTCTTGCGTTTGGCTGTACATCACATGATGGTAAGTACCTATGGTGCCGAAGATGCAACACGCAAGCTCAAATAGTGCCTTTTCACTCTCATTTTGAAGATTCCTAAATTATAAGAACCGGGGAATACAGACGCCGGCAGGGGATTCCACTTCTTGGCCGTTGGAATAACGAACGATGAAGCAAAACGCTTGGTGCGTAAAGGTGGAATATTAACGACAAAGGAGTGGAATTGTCCAGCGCACCTGGACGTCCGATGACGAAATGGAGAATAATAAATGAAGTCGTGAAGTTCCAGGGCACACTCTCCGAAATTAACACTGTAGAACACCTTTGGAAATGTTACTTTCGGGATGAAGGCAACTCTAACGACTCCCCACACTCCTCAATCTATCAAGCCCTTTAGGCTACAGGGTTAGCCAAAGAAACAGGCATACATACACCCACTAAACATTACCTTTCTTTTTGGGCAGTCGAATAAAAAGGATATCCACACGGTGTCTCGTGCAAAAGGATATCCACACGGTGCCTCGTTCTAAGCTCTAAGATTGTTTTTACTCAGGCCTCAGATTAGGATGTGTTAGGTACACATTTTGTTGTAATCTTAGTTTAACGATTTAGATTAAACTTTGTATTTAGATAGGTGATATTTTACATTCCAAGTCTGTCTAAATGGGCGTTACCCCTAATAAATACTTTTTCACAGAATTTTTTTTATTTTATTTTACAGGAGAATATCCACGCTCGGTCGCCCCGGTTCTAAGTGTTAAACCATTGATAAGTGTTGATTGTTAGTATGTAACTGTTAGTTTTTTATTTTAGACTAGCTATTTCCCGCTGCTTCACCCGCGTGTACAACGTTTCTATGACTTTTTGAGGGTCGAACGCAGTCGAGCGTGAAAAAAAGTAGCCTGTGTGTTAATACAGGTCCTAATCTGTCTACCTACCAAATGTCAACCAGACCCGTTCAGTAGTTTTTGCGTGAAGAAGTAACAAACAAACATACTCACAAACTTTCGTCTTTATAATATTAACGTGATTTTCTAAGCTTAATATGCATAAAATAACTAAAAACTATGATAGTGTTGGATTTGTTATAATTTTTTTAATACACTATTGGTAAGCCCTTGGCTTCATATCACCTGATGTTAAGTGACGATAATGCTGAAGATGGAAGCGGGCTTACCAAGATTCCCCAACGCAATTCCCACGTTTTCCTTGCCCACCTTATATGTAATAGTTATTATGAAGTAGTTTTACTGTTTTCTTGCATTGTATCACCTGTTTTATTTTTTTGCTTTGTTTGGGCTCTGAATAAATGCATATATTTATTATCAATGGGGAACTTGCTATCTTATCTTCAAGCCGGGACACATCAGTGCTGTAAAAATTGATGCTTGGCGGCAATACGCGTACCTCTGTAGATAAGAAGGTGGTAGCTATAGCCAGGCGGGCTTAGAAAATACCCTTCTACGAACCAAACCGATTCAATACTCAATCATATATTGTAACCATGAGTCAGTACAGTTTTTAAAAAGTATAAGTATAGATACATCATGGCCCCGGCTTGGGAACAACAATATTAGAAGAAAAGTAATAAAATATTAGTATATTAAACAAAATTTGATTTGATCTTACCATATAGCATATCTTACTATACCATATTGAAAAACTAATCTATGAAAATAAATAAATATCCTACTATCGTATCCTACTATAATTTATTGAACGCGAAAGTTTGTAAGAATTTATGTATGTATGTGTGTTACTCTTCCACGCAAAAACTACTAATGTGATCTGAAATTTGGTATGTGGACAGATTAGGACCTGGATTAACACATACGCTAATTCTTTCTAGCCACTTGCGGCTCGCGCACCCTTGAAAAGTCATAGAAGTGTTGTCCACGCGGGTGAAGCCGCGGGAAACAGCTCGTAATATACAATATTTTTTAAACAAAAAACTCTATTTTAAAAAAGATAAGCGAATTTTAAAATATAAAATAAACAACAAACAACGAAGTATGTTCAAGTTATTAAAAAAAATTGTTAAGTTAACCAATTAATCATTAATCTTTTAGTTTTTTTTCCATAGAAACTCATCAAGTGTATTTTTTTAACCAAAAATATTTTGAATTCTGTGTAAATATTTTTTCTTATTTTCCAATTGGAGCTCTTCGGGTAATTTATTTAAAAAAAAATTGACATCACGTAGGGCTGGCTAATGGCGTGTAATTGCAGGCGCGACGTTGGCAGCAGCAGCCTTTCCCGTGCTTTCCCTACGGCGCAGGGGGTGTGGTGACATCACGTAGGGCTAGTGGCATGTAATTGTATGCGCGACGTTGGCAGCAGCAGCCTTTCCCGTGCTTTCCCTACGGCGCAGGGGGTGTGGTGACATCACGTAGGGCTAGTGGCGTGTAATTGTAGGCGCGACGTTGGCAGCAGCAGCCTTATCTGTGCTTTCCCTACGGCGCAGGGGGTGTGGTGACATCACGTAGGGCTAGTGGCGTGTAATTGTAGGCGCGACGTTGGCAGCAGCAGCCTTTCCCGTGCTTTCCCTACGGCGCAGGGGGTGTGGTGACATCACGTAGGGCTAGTCGCGTGTAATTGTAGGCGCGACGTTGGCAGCAGCAGCCTTATCCGTGCTTTCCCTACGGCGCAGGGGGTGTGGTGACATCACGTAGGGCTAGTGGCGTGTAATTGTAGGCGCGACGTTGGCAGCAGCAGCCTTTCCCGTGCTTTCCCTACGGCGCAGGGGGTGTGGTGACATCACGTAGGGCTAGTGGCGTGTAATTGTAGGCGCGACGTTGGCAGCAGCAGCCTTATCCGTGCTTTCCCTACGGCGCAGGGGGTGTGGTGACATCACGTAGGGCTAGTGGCGTGTAATTGTAGGCGCAACGTTGGCAGCAGCAGCCTTTCCCGTGCTTTCCCTACGGCGCAGGGGGTGTGGTGACATCACGTAGGGCTAGTGGCGTGTAATTGTAGGCGCAACGTTGGCAGCAGCAGCCTTTCCCGTGCTTTCCCTACGGCGCAGGGGGTGTGGTGACATCACGTAGGGCTAGTGGCGTGTAATTGTAGGCACGACGTTGGCAGCAGCAGCCTTATCCGTGCTTTCCCTACGGCGCAGGGGGTGTGGTGACATCACGTAGGGCTAGTGGCGTGTAATTGTAGGCGCGACGTTGGCAGCAGCAGCCTTTCCCGTGCTTTCCCTACGGCGCAGGGGGTGTGGTGACATCACGTAGGGCTAGTGGCGTGTAATTGTAGGCGCGACGTTGGCAGCAGCAGCCTTTCCCGTGCTTTCCCTACGGCGCAGGGGGTGTGGTGACATCACGTAGGGCTAGTGGCGTGTAATTGTAGGCGCGACGTTGGCATCAGCAGCCTTATCCGTGCTTTTCCTACGGCGCAGGGGGTGTGGTGACATCACGTAGGGCTAGTGGCGTGTAATTGTAGGCGCGACGTTGGCAGCAGCAGCCTTTCCCGTGCTTTCCCTACGGCGCAGGGGGTGTGGTGACATCACGTAGGGCTAGTGGCGTGTAATTGTAGGCGCGACGTTGGCAGCAGCAGCCTTTCCCGTGCTTTCCCTACGGCGCAGGGGGTGTGGTGACATCACGTAGGGCTAGTCGCGTGTAATTGTAGGCGCGACGTTGGCAGCAGCAGCCTTATCCGTGCTTTCCCTACGGCGCAGGGGGTGTGGTGACATCACGTAGGGCTAGTGGCGTGTAATTGTAGGCGCGACGTTGGCAGCAGCAGCCTTTCCCGTGCTTTCCCTACGGCGCAGGGGGTGTGGTGACATCACGTAGGGCTAGTGGCGTGTAATTGTAGGCGCGACGTTGGCAGCAGCAGCCTTTCCCGTGCTTTCCCTACGGCGCAGGGGGTGTGGTGACATCACGTAGGGCTAGTGGCGTGTAATTGTAGGCGCGACGTTGGCAGCAGCAGCCTTTCCCGTGCTTTCCCTACGACGCAGGGGGTGTGGTGACATCACGTAGGGCTAGTGGCGTGTAATTGTAGGCGCGACGTTGGCATCAGCAGCCTTATCCGTGCTTTTCCTACGGCGCAGGGGGTGTGGTGACATCACGTAGGGCTAGTGGCGTGTAATTGTAGGCGCGACGTTGGCAGCAGCAGCCTTATCCGTGCTTTCCCTACGGCGCAGGGGGTGTGGTGTATTTATATGTTTTTTGACAAATCCACAAATTTCCAGAATGTAGATTGATGGAAAAGTTAGTATTTTTTGTTAGGCTTTCGTCATTACAGATGTTTACCAATATTCTTACTAGCTTTTTTGTTGTATCAGTAGGTTAGACGCTTTCTTGCTGTCTTACAAAGTTAGACTCCGCCGAGAAGGGAACCAGCGACCTCCTGGTATGGAGCTAATTGACTTAACCTCTACGCCACGGAGGTGGTTCAAATATGTGGTTCAATATTACAATGTTACATTTAATTTAACACCGGGAAATATGCAACCTGTCAACCTGACCGTGTTTTATGTAGAAGTGGAATGCAAACACTTAAGGTCGCTAAGGGTTAATATTTTACCACTACAACAGTTACAATCATGAATAAGAGGACAGGTGGGCAGAGAAGGGTTATCGTCTGCAGATCCCCACACGTACAAATTTTATAAGTATTTTTTGGCTTTCCTACTTAATAGATTGATTGAAAACGCTAAACACGTTAAAAAACCAACTTCCATCGCATCAACTTAGTACTATTTTGTATTATTGCTTTTTTTGTTCGTTTTATAAACAAAGTACTACATAGATTTTAATGAAATTTACATATGACCAACTCGAGAGCTTACCCTATCGAATAAAAAAGTAATCATGAAAATCGCTTAATAATCTGCGAAGTTTTGAGTATACAAAGCTGCAAAGATACAAAATAAAAACAGCAAAGGTACAAATGCGTAACAAATGTACAAAAAACATACGGTCGAATTATGAACCTTCTCCTTTTTGGAAGTTGGTTAAAAAAGTCAAAACACACTTGCAACAACCAACTTCATAAAAATTATACAAATTTAAAAAAAAGATTTTTACATCTTCATTTCGTATACACTTAATCATAGTGTGATGAGCGTTTTATATTATTCCGAATCCAGAAAACTTGTTTTTCTAATCAAAAAGGCAGATTTAAGGTACTTTAGATCCATCCCTTCACCCACCCAGCCTCCCCCCTTGCCAGTAACTAAATAAATCAGCTTATAAGTGAGTGAATAGCAAAAAATATATATGACATAGCTGGTGCCCGCGGTTTCATGCGTGTGGATGTCGAGGGTTTGCGGGGTTTTTTAGGGTTTCTTAGTCAACGAGGAACCCATGTACTTACGCCATATCTGTCCGTCTGTCCTCAACTAAGCTCAGAGACTATTATTATAAAAATAGAAAGCTTTAATTTGGCATGAATATACTCGTACATATTAATGACGCCAACAAATCGTGTGGGCTGTCGTCAAGAAGGTCTTTCATTGATCCGTTAGCGAAATGTTAATCTTTAAAGTGTTTATTTTTGTGCGAGTCAAGTGTCGTTCCCCCTCCCCCCCCCCCCCCCTTCTACCAGCTAAACTGCTTTTCTAGGAGATTCATCCCTTATTAACCGCCTTCGTAGCTCAGAGGCAAAGTTCACTGGCTTTACACAGGAGGTCGCGGGTTCGATTCCCGGCGGGGTCAACTGTAAGACTCGGTTTGGTTGGTGGTAGGGCATTTTCTAAGCTCACCTGGCTAGCTACCACCATCTTGTCTAAGTCTTGTCGCCAAATATCAATTTTGATATCATTGGTGTGTTCCGGCATGAACATTAGGTAGCCAGTTCCCCATTGCTTTGGGGAATCTTGGTAAGCCCGCTTCCATCTTCAGCAACATCGTTACTTACCACCTGGTGAGATGTTGTCAAGGGTTTACCAAGTGTGAATAAAAAAAAATGTGAATAGTAGGGCATATAATCAATTCAATAGGGGTTTAGTAGTAGAAGCCGTAAAGTATCGTAAGATGTTGAGTTGGATTAGTGAAAAGTTCTTAGATTTTCCATACAACTTGTTCTATTACCAAGAGTAAAAACAATGTTGTTTTTCAAAGTATACATTTATGGTTTGAAAAGACTACGGAACCTACTTGGCCGCTTTTCATTCTTATAAACCTTCCCTGGCGTACGCACAACAATACACCAAAGTTTCATCGTAATCACTCAAGCCATTTTTGATAATTAAGAAGAATTATCGAAATTGGACTAAAAGTTACGCGTGGTCATATATAAACAATACGGTTTGACTTGAGAAACTCCTTATTTTTTTAAAGTAAGTTGAAACGCCTCGTTTGGCCGACGCATCCAAATATAGCCCTGTATAACCCTACATTATACAGCTAGCATAATGTTTGTATAGCCGATATCGAGAATCGGAAGTTTGCCAATATCCTGGAGTATATCGTTGAGTATGTGCTGACTCAATAAACACATAAGTACTTACCCATGTTACGAACACTATATTATGTCGGGAAATTTACTTTTTTTAAGGTTTCGTACACCCGAAGGGTAACCAACGGGACCATACTAAGCCTCCACCATAGGTCTGTCCGTCTGTCTATCTATCAGCGGGTTGTATTTCATGAACCGTAATGGGTAAGCAGTTGAACTGTTCATTGCCGCTATACTAAAAATAATTATAAAAAATCACAGGGCCATTGATTTATTGGAATACTTACAAGAAAAGCGATTTTTTGGAAACGTGAAAAAACTAGCGACATCCAGATAAATCTTGTTAATTTATGAAGAGTAGGTACCTAAGCGACCGAAAGATGCTTGGATTTTGCTGGGCATGTGAACTAAAAATATTTTCATTTGTGTGAAAAGGGATTTCCAGAATAAATAAGATGAAAAAAAATTATAACATGGTACGGAATCCTCGGAGCACGAGTCTGAATTGCACTTGGCTGATTTTATATGTACCTATATTTTTTAATTTTTAATATCTAGTAATAAATACAGACTGTGCACATATTCAAGATAGAATATAAAATCTATGTTCCGACAAGGGAAAATGGAGTAAAGGGCTTGAACAACTAGGACACTCTCATAAGGTACACAAACGAATCGAAAATTGAGTCTGGTACTGGAGCAGGCGGCTACACTAAGGATTACTCAGCGATTATCCGTTTTTTTTATTCAAAATTGGTAAGTTCTTGGCATCATCTCACCTAGTTCATGGAAATATGTAAAAAACATAAGTTTCCGTTGTGTTGCCACAGTATATATATTAGTACTTACGGTGTTGCCTAGCCGCCACCTGTTAAATCTTGTTTTTTGTTTATGCTCTTCTACCCTAGTGTGGGGTCACACTTCTGTATAGCAGGTAAGCTAATTTTGTGAAATATTTATTGTCTTATCATCGTCATTATCAACATATTAGTCGAAAGACTTCCACAGCTAAAAAAAAACAGCCCTCCTTTCCCCTCTCAAGGATTTCCACGACGACTGGTCCTGCGCTGCCCGCATCCAGCGGCATCCCGCGACCACCACCAGGTCGTCGATCCACCGTGTGGGAGGCCTGCCTACGCTCCGTTTCCGTCACTTATGTCTTAATGCAAAAGTCTTCCAAGCGAAGATCTAAGCTATTATTGCATGTGCACAGGAGACAAAATCATAAAATCAAAAAGATAAAATCATCTATATACTCATTGATAGCCAATCAGCGCATAAAGCTCTTGGCTCCTACAAGTTTCATTTTGGGCTGGCGCTAAATTGTGTTAAGGTCCTCAATAAAGTGGGGCAACACTATAAACTGCAACTGGTCTGGGTCTCTGGACACGTAAGAGTGGAAGGCAACGAAGAAGCAGACAAACATCTAGAATGAGATATCAGCTAACAATGTATGGGCCAGACCCAGGGATATATCTCCCTATGAGAGCTATTATCAGGGCGTTAAAGGAACAGGCTGAAGACTGACATGGAAATCTACGGATGGACTCAATCACTCCAAGCTCTTCATCGGTGAAGTAACAATAACAAGTACATTTAGAGAAACAGCAAGACATGTATCTGAGTTGTAACAGTAGCGTGAACGGGTCACTATTGCCAGAGTATACATATTAGTACTAGCATACAGTATAGACACTCCCCGCCGCTCTCTAGATTTCGACCTTACCCCCTCGTAAACCAGATTAAAACAGACTGGTTACAGTTTGGTTTTCGAACGTATAGGATTCCGCCGCCATTTTGTTTGTTCCGTCATTCGTTTTTTGATATGTCATTTCTGGCCCGTTGTATGAAGTGTCCAGGGAGTGCTATTGCGCAAAATATCTGCCGCTGACATAATATGACCCCAACTGTAGAATTTGTTTGTTTGTTTGTCGATGCTGGTCAAAAACAACATTTTGTTTCATTCGGTTCGAGATTCTTACCGCAGCGCAGGTGTAACTCACACTTGAGCAGTATTTATTAATTGTTGTTTTACTTCAGGTTTTGCACTAAAATCTAATAAAGTGTACAGCCACGCTGCGCATACTTTCTCGCGAAGCCTTCACGGACTGCAGTAGTCAGGCATACACTAAACAACAAAAAAAATACACTTAGTAGCAAATATCAGACTTGATGAAAAATTTACAAAAAATTTGGGTTTGTATAGCAAGTACCTTATACTCGGATTTTTCCTGGAACAATGAAGTACCCTGTACAGTAGTCCTTATTAAATCCTAATTGTTCACAAACATTCATTATAATTTCTAGAGCCATTATTGAGAAAAAGTAGCAAACAACCTGGATTTGTATGGGAGGTACTTTAATTAGATTTTTCTTGGAACAACGGACCACCGCGTACTGTAGGCCATATACAGTTATAATACACCCAATTTCATTAAGATCGTTAGAGTCATTTTTGAGTAAGAAACAATAAGTGATATTTTACTACGGTGGCAACCCTAAAAAATCAAGATAGGGAAAATTTGAAAAAAGCCTGGAAATATAAAATACTCGTAATATTGCTTTAACCCGAATTTCACCTACATACGTCCATTTTTTGGGAACTAGAGCACTGGACGGACGTACAGATACATACACACAGTTTTATTTATTTTTATTGGTTGTTTTGACACTATTAGTGTAAGATAATGGATCGCCATTAAAATCCCAACTTATTTTTTTTTTGCCATCACAATACCTTTTTTACTTCTTCGTCGCTCGAAAGTCAAACTTTCATGGTCTTTCAGTCTTTCATGTAGGCCTTCTTAATTTTTGACCATTATTTTGTGGTTTTTATAATTTACTAGCTTTTGCCCACGACTTTGCCCGCGTGAACATCGTTTTTATGACTTTCTTTGAGTGTAAGTGGTCCAAATCCCTCAGGAACTATATCGGGCTATTCTGATTAGCAGTCTATGTCACTTCCTATCCACTCAACCAATTCTATACAAAAAAAATACTTCAATCCGTTGCTCTGTTGCGACGCCGACGTGGCGAACGTGGAGATGAGTTTTCCCCCAGATTCCTAGGGAACTAAAGTAGATTAGCACAGAACTAAATTAGCACATCTTAACATAGTTTCCCCTAATTCAGGGTAGGCTCGAGCCACTCGGTGGGGACGTATAAATGAGCTGATGTGATGAACATAGTTTCCCATCCCCTCAACTATCTCTGTGCAAAAAAAAAACACAATTTTGTTGCAATGTTATAGAAATTAACCAAAAAAAGAGTATTTTTCAGTTTCGTCAGGAAGTGCATTGGACTATGTTTTTCAGGGGATCAAAAGTAACCTGTGTCCTTTCCCGTGACACAGGCTACCTGCTTGCCAAATTTCATTAAGATTGGTCTAAGTGTTGAAGCGTGAAAAGGTACCTAACAAACAAACACATTTTCACATTTATAATATTAGAGCAGTCTACGTTACTTCCCACCCCCTCAACTATTTCCATGCAAAAAATCATGTCAATCCGTTACTCCGACATGCGCGAGCCCGGAAATGTCATGTCAATCCGTTACTCTGACATGCGCGAGCCCGCAAATGTCATGTCAATCCGTTACTCCGACATGCGCGAGCCCGCAAATGTCATGTCAATCCGTTACTCCGACATGCGCGAGCCCGCAAATGACTTGATGGCTCAGTTCCTCGGTTCCTCGATTTATCTTGGGCTATGCTAATAAGTAGTCTATTTTATTTCAAACACCATCAACCATACCTCGGCTAAAAATCACAATCCGTTGCTCCGTTGCGATGTTAAATAAATCAACCATTAAATAGTCTTTTTTTCAGTTCCCTCAGGAACTGTATCGGACTATGCTTTTTCATCGTGATAAAAATGAGCTATGTTCTTCCATATTACACAGGCTACCTCCATGGCAAATTTCGTCAAGATTAGTCGAGGTGTTGAGGCATGAAGAGGTAACAAATAGACAAACACATTTTATTTATTTTATTTTATTTTAACATTGATTGTATAAGTAAGTATATTCTGTGAAAATTTTAACCAGCTAACATATTTTTTTCAAAAGAGAAAGCACAAACGGACAGACAAACGACACAGGTTTTGTTTAGGCTAGCTTTAATATATATTAGCTTATTATAATATAAACTTTGACGTGTAACAAGAAAGTTATCAATAAATAATTGTATTGTATTGTATTGTATAGGCTAGGGTTTCGTTCGAACCCCTTGGGTTCGGTACCTGAAAACTATTAATGCATTACTTACGGTTTTTCATCTTCTATTCATGTCTAAAATATCAAAAATAAAACAAAAGTAGTTATAAGTTTTATCTAAATATAAGCATCTACTAAATTTAGGTGGCAGTGAGCAGGGCACATAGCTCGTAGAACAGATGGCCGTTGGTGTAGTAGGGTTCTCGAGTCGGGCCTCCAACACGGTGGAACGACAACCCGATGAAGGTCGCGGGAAACCGCTGGATGTGGGCAGCTCAGGACCGGTCGTTACGGAAATCCATAGAGGAGACCTTTGTCCAGCAGTGGACATCTTTCAGTTGATATGATGAAGTTTCATCGCACCGTATGATATAAATAATTTACATTGGGGGCAAAAAAGAGGCAAAGCCACGCGTGAAATTCGAGGTGCGTGTCTTAGTACCAATACATGTCGTTTTATCACTCCGTTCCGCAACGCCATGGTTCGGCAGGCTAACTTTATTTCTTGTTCGTGGTTTTGATCACTTTTTTTGTACTTCAATACTTAAAAAGCGTACACTTATAGCGTCGGTGGCTCAACCGGTAACGACTCGGTCCCCCTAACCAGAGGTGCGGGTACAAATCCGGACGGCCAATGTACCAATGAGTTTTTCGAAACTTACGTGCATTTACTCACTAATTGCTTTAACGGTGAAGGAAAACATCGTGAGGAAACCTGCACACGCCTGCGAAGAAACTCGAAGGGTGTGTGTAAAGTCGACCGACCCGCACTGGGCTCGCGTGGTCGACTGAGGCCCGATCACCCTAATTCAGGGTAGGCTCGAGCCCTTCGGTGGGGACGTACAATGAGCTGATATGATGATGATGTACTTCAATATAGTACAATACCTCTAGATGAATTTGACGCTGCGCTGCGTGAAGCATAGCACCCAGTGTGTATTAAACCTTTATAGATTTGAAATATGTAACACTCTATACTGAATTATTTATTCATAGAGACGTGATAGGGACCGTTTCATTTAGTTTGCCTTGATTCATGGCAGCGACTAGTAACGTGCTCCATCTACGGATCCCATTCGCAAGGAAACCAAACGAAACAAGCGGCGGCGGCACCCATTTCCCATCAGGTGGTGTCATGAGAAACGGGGAGAAATGATTTTTTTCGCCTGTGTGTTGCATGTCGCGTGACGGTCGCTTTCATCTGACGATATACGTCATCCGATTATCGATATAAAATTATTTAAAAGTCGGTTCTTTGGTTAACAAATGAATCAAACACTACATTTGTATGGGATTTATGAAATCCAGCGGGCTCTTAAGTATTTATTTATAGTTCTTCAAAAAATCATGTTTTGTGTGAAAAGTCTACAAGTTTTCCTAGGCAGGCAAGTGTGTGCTTCCGGCCTTATGGAAACTTTTCGGAAGTAACATCCGGATTAGAGGAAATTTTTGAATTCATGGAATTACACCAGGGTTCTGAAAGATATTTCCTCCCTTATTTTTGCCACCCTCTATTGCCCCCATCCCCGTTTTTTTGAGGGAGGGGTGCAAAACGTGGGCGAGGTTGAAAGTAGCAACATGGCCTATATTCTGTGATTTTAATGGTCTAATAGTCATTCAAAGTGATGCAAAAATTCAAACAAAAATATTTTTTATATTTCCAGTTACGTTCTGATTTACGATTTAATTTTAGAATAATATAGATCTAACTGTAGGTAAATACATTTTAAAAAAGACTTATTATGTTTCATCTATAATATTTTATTTTACTTGAATGCACGTTTGGAATAATTTGAGTGCATAGTTTGGCTAAATCACAAAAAAAATGTCTTGCATACACTTTCCTATGCGAACCCCTAAATATTTTAGAAAAAATATAAAGTGTAGGTTTGAAATTAATCTATTGTTAGCATACGGATATTTTCAGATATCTACCCATACTTCGCACAACATTACACCTCTCATTATTCATGTAACGTTTGATATAATCTAACTATTTCCTACTTCGTATACATGCAATAAATTACATCGTACACTATTACACTAACATGTCAAGTGTTCATTATAAAATCATTAACTACCTTCCCTAGTGTTATAAAATTGTTGTGCCAAGCGTGTGCCACAGTACAGAAGAGTAATTACACCTTGATACGTCCTGTGATAGTGAAAATTTAAAAAACTTTAGGTTAAATGGTTTATGGATTAATTTTTTTTAACACCAGTTTCACAATCTTCTTTTTAGCAAGTCTATCCTTCGGCTCAAATTGTTCCAGAGCACTTCATACGACGGGCCAGAAATGACATTTCAAAAAACGAATGACGGAACAAACAAAATGGCGGCTAAATCCTATACGTTCGAACACCAAACTGTAACCAATCTGTATCAATCTGGGTGACGAGGGGGTGAGGTCTCAATCTAGAGAGCGGCAGGGAGTGTCCATACTGTATGTTCGTACTAATGTATACACTTTGGCACCAAGTCTGCATTGTCTGTATACTAAACATTAAAAATCAAAATATCTGTTTAGATTGACAGTTAAGTACCGCTGCAGCACCAGGATTTGAGGGTCGAAGGTTGAAATTTTTCGTTAAAATTTGATGAGAATCGATGAAGAGGAAGAAGGAGAAACATCGCACGATAAACAAACCAATAAAACAAACAATAATTGTAAACCTAAACTGGAACCGTTTAAACCGTTTAAACGGAACGGAACGTCGGTATAAACGGAAAGAGTATGTTTACCCGAATCAAGAGATCAAGAGATCGCTTGTTAGCGATAAGACCGCCTATTTGTAGAACTTCTTGAATCATTGTATCTTTTTTTTCCTCTTATGTTGTGCAATAAAGTGTTTTATTTATTATTATTTATTTATTTTCAATTAATCAATCAAAGCTTCTGGACCAAATTCCTTAACGGCCAATGTATACTGAATTTTCCCAAACTTATTCACAATGTCGTCTACATCAACATCATATCAGCTAATATACGTCCCCAATGACAGGCTCGAGCCTACACTGAATTAGAGCGATCGGGCCTTAGTCGAACACGAGGGCCCAGTACGGGTTGGTCTATTTCACATACAATCTTCGAGTTTCTTCGCAGGCGTGTGCAGGTTTCCTCACGATATTTTCCTTCTACATACGATCCATGTCATCTACATACTAGTATTTTATTAGTTTGGTTCAAATATATTGCTTTCAAATCTATAATATAACTAGTTTTTGCCCGCAGCTCCGCCCGCGTGGACTTCACTTTTGCCTGAGACTTCGTTCCCGCTGTATTCTCTATCCCATAGGAATTTAAAAAATCAACTTGCTTATTTTTACCACCAAGAAATATAAATTTATGATAGCCATTAGAGCTCCTTACAAGAATCTCATATAAACTTACGATAGCCTTTTAAGACCTAGGTCCATTTCATTCCATATTTATTCAGTGAGTGACCTATCGATTTTATACAGGGTGTAACAAAATTGGTGTAGAACCTGTTGACTGGGGGTTCTACTCATCATAATGAACAATATTAACCAAGGAACCCATAGTCAATTCTCAAAAAAAAAATGGACTCCATACAAAAATGCACAACATTGGTCGATCAGCTGATCGATTTGTATGAAGAGTTAACAAATTAAAGCCACTTTTTACCCGACTGCGCCAGAACTGCGAGGTGTTTTAAGATTTCTCTTGATCCCAGGAGTGGCATCGGATAAATTTTGACCCGCCTGGCCAAAAACAGGGATTCAGTTTTTCAACCGACATCCAAAAAGGAGGAGGTTCTCAATTCGACTGTACGTTTTTTTAAATTTTTTTGTGTGTTATGTGTTACCTGAGAACTGGGTGAATCGATTTTTATGATTCTTTTTATATATGATTTTTATTTGAAAGCTAACTGCTTCCCGTGTGGTCCCATATAAATTTAATCAAAATCAGTGTATTTTTTTATTAGAAAATTAACAAAAACTAAAAATAATAATGCAAAAATCTAAAGTTTTTGCGATGGAAGTGGGTTTTTTAATGTTATGTTTTTTTATGCAATCGGGTTTATATTGTTATTAAAATATGTGTATGGTATCGTGTGATGTGAATGTGTGCGTGTCTTCGATGACGTCTTAGCATATACTATCGAGTGATTTTGATGTGTGTTAGTGCAAGTAAAGAGTGCGTGCAGGTTTGGAGTGTTTTTGATGAGTGTTTGTGCGTGTACGGAGTGCGTACAGGTTTGGAGTGGTTTTGATGAGTGTTTGTGCGTGTACAGAGTGCGTACAGGTTTGGAGTGGTTTTGATGAGTGTTTGTGCGTGTACGGAGTGCGTACAGGTTTGGAGTGTTTTTGATGAGTGTTTGTGCGTGTACGGAGTGCGTACAGGTTTGGAGTGGTTTTGATGAGTGTTTGTGCGTGTACGGAGTGCGTACAGGTTTGGAGTGGTTTTGATGAGTGTTTGTGCGTGTACGGAGTGCGTACAGGTTTGGAGTGGTTTTAATGAATGTTTGTGCGTGTACAGAGTGCGTACAGGTTTGGAGTGGTTTTGATGAGTGTTTGTGCGTGTACAGAGTGCGTACAGGTTTGGAGTGGTTTTGATGAGTGTTTGTGCGTGTACAGAGTGCGTACAGGTTTGGAGTGGTTTTGATGAGTGTTTGTGCGTGTACATAGTGCGTACAGGTTTGGAGTGGTTTTGATGAGTGTTTGTGCGTGTACAGAGTGCGTACAGGTTTAGAGTGGTTTTAATGAATGTTTGTGGGTGTACAGAGTGCGTACAGGTTTGGAGTGGTTTTGATGAGTGTTTGTGCGTGTACAGAGTGCGTACAGGTTTGGAGTGGTTTTGATGAGTGTTTGTGCGTGTACGGAGTGCGTACAGGTTTGGAGTGTTTTTGATGAGTGTTTGTGCGTGTACGGAGTGCGTACAGGTTTGGAGTGGTTTTGATGAGTGTTTGTGCGTGTACGGAGTGCGTACAGGTTTGGAGTGGTTTTGATGAGTGTTTGTGCGTGTACGGAGTGCGTACAGGTTTGGAGTGGTTTTAATGAATGTTTGTGCGTGTACAGAGTGCGTACAGGTTTGGAGTGGTTTTGATGAGTGTTTGTGCGTGTACAGAGTGCGTACAGGTTTGGAGTGGTTTTGATGAGTGTTTGTGCGTGTACAGAGTGCGTACAGGTTTAGAGTGGTTTTAATGAATGTTTGTGGGTGTACAGAGTGCGTACAGGTTTGGAGTGGTTTTGATGAGTGTTTGTGCGTGTACAGAGTGCGTACAGGTTTGGAGTGGTTTTGATGAGTGTTTGTGCGTGTACGGAGTGCGTACAGGTTTGGAGTGGTTTTGATGAGTGTTTGTGCATGTACAGAGTGCGTACAGGTTTGGAGTGGTTTTGATGAGTGTTTGTGCGTGTACGGAGTGCGTACAGGTTTGGAGTGGTTTTGATGAGTGTTTGTGCATGTACAGAGTGCGTACAGGTTTGGAGTGGTTTTGATGAGTGTTTGTGCGTGTACGGAGTGCGTACAGGTTTGGAGTGGTTTTGATGAATGTTTGTGGGTGTACAGAGTGCGTACAGGTTTGGAGTGGTTTTGAATGGCTTCACATTCAATTTACGTGAGGTTCTATCTAAACTTTTAATTCATCTGAGGTTGAAAAGCGATAAATGGTAGATTCTATTATGTAGCTCAGTGTGACTTGACCGTCTGGAGATCACGCAGGTTGAGTAACCTAATGCATGGACATTACCTGGATGGGTTTGACTAACCAAATCAAGATGGGTCAATCCTGCAGCTGATTCAGAAAACGAACTATAGTTGTACAGATTTGCGTTTGAGCAGTACCTTGACGACAATTCGCGACAAAATGGAGCTATTATTCTCAGTAAGAAGTGCTTTAATTTAATTCACAAAATGTTTACTGAGAAATAATTTTATAACCGCAGACGCTGCGCTGGCGTCAAGTTATTAAGATGACAAATGTACTACCCGAAACGCCTTCTGCGACGCGGCGAAAATGAACCAAGTTTTTGGTTAAAGTGTTAATAATTTCAGATTTTTTTTTCAAAGAAAGAACACTTAATACGTCCCCAGGGTTTTGAGATAATGGAATTGTAAGTCTCGAAGAGTAAAAAGGCTTGAGCTGTTTAAGAAGATTACAAGATCGAGAGTTCGGAAATTATTTCGAAATTGCTTCCGTAAATTTAATTCCTTAAGCTGCGTTATAACAGTTATAAGAGTTTAAGAGGCTTCATAGGAAGTATAATTTGAGTGCGTTACTGTATAACTTTAACGTTTGCTTCCGCTCAATAACATGCTTTTCTTTTTTAAGTTTTGTACTAAAAAACAGTTAAAAATGTAAAAACAGAACCCTTATTGCATTACTTTGTTCTTTGTCTGTCCATCTGTCAAGAGGTTTTTTTAAGGAACAAGTTAAGTTATTAAGTTGAAATAGGTAACAAATAGAGCGTCGGTGGCGTAACGGTTACGGCCGCTATCTCCTTTCCGGGAGGCCGTGGTTCGAATCCTGCCACGTACCAATGTGTTTTCGAATTTCGATTTCATATGCCCGTTT
The DNA here is from genome assembly GCA_947284805.1 of Coleophora flavipennella. Classification (NCBI taxonomy): domain Eukaryota; kingdom Metazoa; phylum Arthropoda; class Insecta; order Lepidoptera; family Coleophoridae; genus Coleophora; species Coleophora flavipennella. Next base: position 11,630,052 of record OX369301.1, read on the forward strand.
ACCGAAGCTCTTACGGTGAAGGAAAACTGCATGAGGAAACCTGCACACGCCTGGGAAGAAAATCGGAGGTTGTGTGTGAAGTCGACCAACCCGCACTGGGCCCACATGGTCGACTAAGGCCCAATCGCCCTAATTCAGGCTCGAGCCCCTCGGTGGGGACGTATATGAGCTGATAAGATGACAACAAATACTAAGGTCTACGGTCCCTTCATCGTATCAGCTCATATACGTTCCCACCGAGGGGTTTGAGCCTACCCCGAGTTAGGCTGATCAAGCCTTAGTCGACCACACGGGCCCAGTGCGGGTTGGTCGACTTCACATGCAACCAGCGAGTTTCTTCGCGGGCGTGTAAAGGTTTCTTTACGATGTTTTCCTTCACCGTAAGAGCGTTGGATAAATGTACATAATATGATATTGAAATTCGAAAATACATTGATGGTACGTTCAACTGATGTACGGTCTTTTAGAGGTGTAAAATCCAAGCAAAGATTGACATAGAAACGTCAACGCAATAAAAAGATACCGCCAATGTATGTCACCTATTTTGATAGGTACTTGATAACAAGTTAAGTACTTGTATACTTGCCGTTAACTCAGACTTAGATCCATGAAATTTGGCAAGTAGCAAGTCTCACAGCACAAGTCCAGGAAAAAACCGTAAGTCGTTTATTTTCGTAGTCGTGTCATATAAACACCTTATTTTTAGATTACAAACTTGGATTTGCAGTTGGAGCATCGACTGTGTTAAACCGACGCGCAATGTACGGGAAAATTATTGTTTCCGCTGCCTTAAGTTGGTTCTTCAATCCGATTGTTATACTCGTTGATGTTTTAGGGTTCCGTATCCAAACGTGTGGTGGCACGGAACCCTCGCGCTCGGCGCGGACTGCATTACATGACTTCGACACACACTATGCGGAATATATGAACTACGACAACATTCTACTACTCAACATAGAACTACGACAACATACGACTACTCAACATGGAACTACGACAACATACGACTACTCAACATGGAACTACGACAACATACGACTACTCAACATGGAACTACGACAACATACGACTACTCAACATGGAACTATGACAACATACGACTACTCAACATGGAACTACGACAACATACGACTACTCAACATGGAACTATGACAACATACGACTACTCAACATGGAACTACGACAACATACGACTACTCAACATGGAACTACGACAACATACGACTACTCAACATGGAACTACGACAAAATACGACTACTCAACATGGAACTGCGACAAAATGCAGAAAAAAGTGTAGGTGTTCATAAGCATAATTATTTCTAGGTTACTAGATCGCTAAGCATTTGCTTATCAATTATATTATTTTTTACCGCCTCCGTGGTGGAATGGTTAGTCCATTCGCTTCACATCAGGAGGTCGCGGGCTCGATTCCCGGTGGGGTTAACTTGTAAGACCCGGTTTAGTTGGTGGTAGGGCATTTTCTAATCCTGACTGGCCAGCTACCACCATCTTATCTAAGTCTTGCCGTCAGACATCAATGTTAACAACATTAATGTGTTCCCGCTTGTAAATATGATAGCCAGTTCTTGGGGAATCTTGGTAAGCCCGCTTCCATCTTCGGCATCATCGTCACTTACCATCAGGTGAGATGATGCCAAGGGCTTTTCAATTGTAAATAATATAAAAAAAATTGATTTTGTTATTGTTAGAAATTAGTATTATAATAGCCAGAAAATATAGTTTTTATTCAGTCACCTCCTAACCTGGTTTTGCTGCACCTCACCCAACTCCAACTCAGAGACGGACGTCGCAACAAAAGTATCGACACATAAGAAAGCGGAAGGAACGGAACAGAACATCCTAAAAATTGTATTTCCCATCACAATTTTCTACACGGAATACCTTAAAAAATATCACATAATTATCTATGTGATTTTAGTTTGAAATGAAAAATGAAATGAAATTTATTTTTAACAACATTTGTTGCAAGTCTACTACTACACTCAATGTAGTCAATACTACACAAAAATACACAAAAATGCTAATGCAAAAATAATAAAAATAAATGTCAGGAATTTGATACAAAAAAATTATAATTGATATGTAAAGTAATACTTATTATTAATGTACTAAAATAACTGCAGACCCTACGTGAGCTGGAGCTTTGTCTGCAAGAATTCTTTTATGTCATAAAACTGTTTTTCTAGAAGCCACTCCTTAAGTCTGTTCTTAAAACAGTGGGTAGAGGGTGCATCCCTGATGTCGTCTGGTAGCCGATTAAACACGGCTGGTCCCATAACATACACCGACCTTTCGCTCTTTTTTAGTGTGTGCGGCACAGACGCAAGACGGCTGCTATGTTTATTACTCCTTAAGTTAAAATTTTGATTAATTTTACGCGTTTTAAATAAATCAATGTTTGTGTATGTAAACATAGCCACCTGCTGAATAAGTATGCAGGGCAATGTTAATATTTTAAATTGTTTAAAATACCCGTGGGCGGACTCGTCGTCAGGGATTCCGGCCATTGCACGGATCGCGCGCTTCTGCATCACAAAAACCCGATGCCAGTCTGCAGCATTAGCCCACAGTTCGGTCCCGTACGATATGATTGAGTGTACGGTAGCAAAGTAGCACGATCGTACTACCTCACTGGTTGCTGTCGCTGCGAGGCGACGCAATGCAAAGCACGCCCGACCGAGCCTCGCGCATAGCCCCTCTATGTGAGAGTCCCATCCCAGTGCGCTGTCCAAGCAGAAGCCCAGTAGCCGCGTCTCTGTCACCTGCTTTATCTCGGTACCGCTAGCCAATATCTTCATAGACTTCGGTGGATGTCCATTGAGATAAAAACGCATAAAATACGTTTTATCTCTATTTAGCGCCAACCCGTTTAGATGGAACCAATTACAAAGGCGCTGCACCGTGTCACTAGTTTTTTCTTCAAGTTGCTGATTTGTATTGGCTGAGATGACCGCGGTTACGTCATCCGCATACATATATATCTCTGACCCTACGACTACCTGGGGGAGATCGTTTAGAAGAATGCTAAACAGAGTGTTGGACAGGCATGAGCCTTGTGGGACACCCAGTAAGTTGTTAAGCTCGGACGACCTGGCACGTCCGCCATCGCCCACCACAACCTGTGACCTATCAGACATGAAGGACATGATCAATTTTAAAGCAGGTCCGCGTATTCCGTAATAGGCCAGCTTATCCGCTATAAGGCGATGGTCGGCAGTGTCGAACGCGCGCGAAAGGTCGCAGCACACTATTGCGACTTGGCGGCCCGCCTCACGCGCCCTTAACACTGACCACTGCACTTCACGAACTAGATCGGTGGTAGATCTACCTGATCGGTAGGCATACTGTCGCTCTGATAAAATAAAAAGGGGGTTCCAGTAGGCTAACACTCTTTGATTTATACCCACCTCCAAAATTTTGCTAACAGCGGGAACGAGGGATATAGGACGATATGATTTAAGGGAGGCTTTAGAGCCTTTGCCTTTGTACAGGGGTGCTATCTTTACTTTTTTGAGCTCTGTAGGAATTATGCCTTCTCGTATGCAACAATTATATAACTCGGAGAGCACGTAACATATGGGTCCACTGACACTCTTTAACATGCTAGCCGATAAATTATATATGTCGCAGCTATTTTTACACGCAATGTGGATATTCAGTATTCTGATAACCTCGTCCGGGATAAAGGGCTTCAGCCTAAGAGAGCGGTCGCAGGCGGGGGCGCAGGCCTCCAGCGCCGCCAGGCAGCGCGCGGCGTCGGGCGCGGGCGCGCCGCAGAGCGCTGCAGCCGTCACGAACTCGCGGTTCATTGTATCGACTGCTAGTTGTTTGGATGGGAAAATTTTACCTTGATTGTCCCTTACTAACTCTGTAAAATCGACTCGACTGTTGTTTTTTCTACCAAGTTCGCTGTTAATCACGTTCCACATGCATTTACTTTTGTTAGGGTCGCGCTTTATCATTCTACTGTAGTAATCGATGCGTTTATGTTTAATTGTGGAATTATATTTGGCTGATATTTTTTCCGCGGCATCAGCGAAACGTATATCCCATGGATATTTATTCTTAAGTTTAATTGTGTCAAATAACATTAATTTTAAATTAATAGTTTCCGTGTCCACCCACGGAGTCCTTTTAGCGCATATGTTTGGTACTTTTTTCGGAAAACATATTTCGAACTTATTTTGCAATATATTTATAAGGGTTTCTGACAGTTTGCCGCAATTACTATCGCACTTTGCAACTATTTCCGGCCAATCCACTGATAACAGCGCGGCATAAAATGTATTCATATTATTCCTATTGATCACCGGCCGTGGTGCGGGCGCTCGCTCGGCGCTCGGGCACTGCGCGACAACCAGTCGCTGCGCCGAGTGATCGCTCAGGTGGGTGACGACGCGCTCGCGCGACACACGGTCCTCGTCGATGTTGGAGTACGCGTGATCGAGCAATGTTGAGGAACACTTTGATTCTCTAGTAGGAAAGTTAATATGTTGCTTAAAATTATGGCATGATAATATATCCGAGACCCTTTTTTGGATAGTAGAGTTTGCTAAAAGATCTATGTTTATGTCGCCCATTATAATTGTACTCATAGCCTCGTTATTTATTCTACGTAACAATTTTTCAAATAAGTCAAGATATTCGTTGTCATTTGTGCGGTTTGAATGATAAATTCCTACGATTAACAGGTCTAGGTCCAGCAAATGTGTCGCACACACATCGAATATTTGTTGAACAGACATGCCGCTATAGTCAGGTCTATTCAAAGCTTTTATACCAGACTTAACAAAGATGCAACTACCACCATGTAAGATAGTGGGTCTGCAGTAATACGAGATAAGGTCATAATTATGTAACGTCACTGATGTAATTTCTTCGTCAAGTAGCCAGTGCTCGGTCATTACAAGGACATCACAGTTTAATTCTTTCGTGAGTAATACTTCCAATCTCTTTGTCTTGTTTGTCAGACAACATACATTTTGATGACAAAGTGTTAGCACTCTAGGAGTTCCCTGTCGCGTCCGACTAGCGCTTTGCATCCTTGACGTCAGTGTGTAGTGTGGTGACGCAGGTTGTTTAGTTGTTAGGCACGGCGGCGGCGGCCCCAGCGGTTGTGATGGCGGTGGCTGCGGCAGCGGGGGCTGCGGCAGCGGGGGCTGGACGCTGTTGCTCGTGTCGCTCGCGCATACTTGCGCTCTGGCGATGGAGGGGTTTGTCTGGTTTTTTTACCTTCAAATAAGCAAATAAAGGGCGAATATAGGTAATTAATAAATAAATAAAGGTAATAAAAATATACATAAATAACATGAGAAAAGAGTAGTATATATTTAATACTTAAGATATTAATTAAATATTTTTGATGTGTAACATCTTTGCTCTCGCTTTCCTGCAATTTGTGGGAGTGATTTCGTGAAATAGGATGGAAATGTGTCCCATGGGACGGAAATGTGTCCCATTTTAACAGGAAGTCGCGTTTTTTCAGGCTTTAAAAGCGCGGAAAAGGCAAAGGTACCTATGACCATACAGCCTAGTCTGCCGTATCTTTGCCGTCCTTTTTTCAGGCTTTAAAAGCGCGGAAAAGGCAAAGGTATCTATGACCATACAGCCTAGTCTGCCGTATCTTTGCCGTCCTTTTTTCAGGCTTTAAAAGCGCGGAAAAGGCAAAGGTACCATAGACCATACAGCCTAGTCTGCCGTATCTTTGCCGTCCTTTTATAAAGTATTTTGTCACATGTTACACATCATATGCGAGTACTGTAGGTCTCGCTCGAATTTTTTTTTATTGTTAAAATAAGTTTAATGTTATTAAACTTTCAAGTTGTTCCTACAATAGACATTTGCACACATGACAATTGGGTCAATTAATTCCACAAATTATAGAAACGCTGTGAGCGTCGGTGGCGTAACGGCTAGGTTCAAATCCTGCCACGTACCAATATGATTTCTAATTTAGATTTCATATGTACGTTTATCCGACGCTTTTACGATGAAAGAAAACATCGTGAGGAAACCTGCACACGCCTGCGAAGAAACTCGCAGGTTGTGTGTGAAGTCGACCAACCCGCACTGGGAACGCGTGGCCAATTAAGGCCCGATCGCCCTAATTCAGGGTAGGCTCGAGCCCCTCGGTGGGAACGTTTATGAGCTGACATGATGATAGAAATGCTAGACTGAATAGCGAAACCTGAAATACCCGTTGACGCCCGCAGCAAATTGTAATATTTCACCGCAGCCGAGTGAAGCGCGCTTGTAAACAATACTGTAGCTCAGTTAGCACACGTTGAAGAGCGCAAACTCAACATTTTCACAGAAACACAAGCCTTTTACTTGATTTGCATATTACTGGGGAGGCGGGGCTGCAACAGAAAATTGTGCAGAAGGCTCACTTCTTACAAAGATCAGACAAATGTAGGTAATTGCAAACAATACCATTTCCCAGTCGACGTGTTTAGATATATCATTTTTGAGTGAAACTGTAGTGAGAAATAATTATGTAAGTAAACGTTTAAGTGCCGTAGAAGTTGTTTTAAAAAAAAGGAGGAGGTTTTTGTCAATTCGACCGTAATATATATTTTTCGTTTTTTATTTATGTTTGCGGATAACATCGTAGTTTTTGAACCAGTTTTGATGATCCTTTTTTGTTGGAAAGGAGATATCCCAAGGGTGGTATCATGATAAGGAAACTAGCATGTAATGATGGCATCCCAGAGAAATCGAGAGGAACCTTAGTTTCCTGTTTGAAGTCGGTTTTATTTTGTTCAAAACTATCTGGGATATAAGACCACATCTGAAGTAAGATGTGGATGTGTAGATGTTCACCTATGTGCACTTCATATTGGAAAAGCTAAACACGACTTTGTAAAATTTGGAATTATTATACACTGTCTACCTATTTCTGACAGATAGACGGACGGCGGAGTCACCTAGCACGGAACCCTAACAACTGGCCAAGTGTAAGTTCATATTCGCGCTTAGAATCCCGAACTGAATAAAAAAATGTTTGTGTCGCTCTAGTTGTTGTCTTTTGTTTGAAATGAATAGCTATCCTTTTTGTACGTACGGAACTCTCTGTGCGCGAGAACAACTCGCACTTTGTTGTTGATTAAAATTTACCGGAAACGGTGGTATCCGCGGCGTCGCTGCGTCGCCATGTTGTTGTATGGGTATTCCGCGCCAAGACAAGCACAATAAAAACAAACATGGCAGATGGTGAATGCGCACTCCAATATGCCAAGAAAAACAAGTCTGTTAGTTGCTTCATTATGTAAGGTAAATATTATGTACGGTAAATATTGGAAGCGGTATGGCGAGATGTTGACGGAAAAATTAGCTCCTTACCACCACCACAAGAGATGTTGCTGCTATTAATTTATATCAATCATATTTCAACATATCAGCTTATATATTTCCCCACCGAGGGGATCGTTCGATTAGGGCGATCGGGCCTTAGACGACCACGCGGGCCCAGTGCGGGTTGATCGACTTCACACACAACGTTCGAGTTTCTTCGCAGGCGTGACGTAACGGCAAGGGCCGCTACCTCCTGTCCGGGAGGATGTTGTTCGAATCCTGCCACGTACCGATGTGTTTCCAAATTTCGATTTCATGTGAACGTTAATCCGGCGCTCTTACGATCAAGGAAAACATTGTTAATCAACCTGTATACATATTTAAATGGTATATTAAAATAGTATAAAATAATATTATCTTCTCTTAGCCGCGTAGATATCGTTTTTAGTGTTCCGATGTCAACAAGGAAACCTTATATAGTTTCGCCAAGTTTGTCTGTCCGTGTGTCCGTCTGTCCGTCTGTCCGTCTGTCCGCGGCTTAGCTCAGAGACTATTAGCACTAAAATTTGGCATGGGTATACATATTAATAACGCCGATAAAGTGGTCAAATGAAAGATTGAAAAAGAAAATTTTGGGTACCTCCCCTACTAAAGAGGGGGTTGAATTTTTTTCGTTGACGTACCCTATCGTGTGGGGTATCGCTTTCAAAACTACTGAGGGTTTGCAAAAACCATTTTTCGATTCAGAGATCGATTAGTGAAATAAGCTTTAAAGTAGTAATTTATGTTACAGTCAAGTTTTGTTAGCAGTTTAAATAGCTTTAAGGACATCTGAAAAAAATTGTAAATAGTAGGACATATAAACAATTTAAAAGGAAAAATATCACGGCTAAGTAGACTATCTTAGTTTAGTTGACCAACTTATGGTATGCAGTTCGAAATGAAAAAAGTTCATAGGTTTTTAAAACATAATGTTCTATTACCAACTGAAAATATAATTTTGTTTTTTTAAAGATATATTCATTTTTTCAAAAGGTTACGGAACCTAGAAGTCGGTTTTCTACTTGTTTTTATGATTGTAATCGATGGTGCATCTTTCGAATCGTGAGTTATGTCTTGAGTTCATACAAAAATCCCATACAAAAAAAAAACAACATACAGTCGAATTGAGAACCCCCTCCTTTTCGAAGTCGGTTGAAAAAGCATTCAGTTTTTCTCTAACTAGCTAAATTTTCCGGGCAACTACTACCATGGTCTTTCGTTTTAAAACTATAATCGCTCGCTGCGCTCGCTCAACTAAACCCTCCACCCAGGGTACCGTACCGATCAATTGAATCGGATTATCTGGTAGTAAGGAGGGTAAATAAAAACCCGCTGTTACTAACGCAAGCATTGGTTGTAAGGTGGGTAATAAAATTTGCCCCATTTACTACCGGTAGAATTTAGGAAATCAGCTGTAGTACACCCGAATGGAGTTCTGGAAATGTGTTGAAGGATAAAACAATTTTCCAAAAAAATTTAGGTATTTTTTTATTTAGAATTAACCATTAAATTTTAATCACTTTCAATGCTGGTCGAAGTATCTTCAGAATCGTCACCTTCATAATAATTAAAGACTGAACAAGATTCGCGCGACCCCGTGCGGGTGTAACATCAGCAGTGCCGCGATTGAACTCAGGGCGGCCCCTTTGACCCAACCATTTGACGCGAGCCGCAACCGGCGACCGGCTAATTCAGAGAACGAACTATACTCGTAGTAAGGTGGGAAAGGAACTATATGTCTACCTATACAAGTCCCTATACATCATACAACACGTTATTCCTGTAAGCTGATATAGTCGTCACACAGTGTGGCGTGCTCACAACACCCGCCGGGAATTCACCTAAGTGGTTTAGCGTGTCGAGACAGACAAGTCTTGGCAGTGCATTATCACCTGTTGAAGTAAAGAACATTAGTATAACATACAGTTACAGTAACTACAGGTAACAGGAACAATAGGCACAGTTTAAGAATCCTCACAGTGGTTCAACGCCTTTGATGTGTGCTTCAAAGCCGACGTAACTAGTCGCAGGACATCTCAGCTGTTGCATGTTGGCGCTGTGCTGGCGCTTCTAACGAATTGCCCCGAACGGTGAGTAGGGCAATTGGGGCTCAACCTCGCCCGTCTCGCCCCTCGGCCCCCGCCAAGGTCATGGACTTGAACTGAAATAATAGAATTAAAAGATTGTACTGAAAGTGAATCTTCAAGACGAGAGTGAATTGGCACTTTTTGAGTTTGCGTGTCACATCCTAGGCTGCGTCGGCACTTACCATCAGGTGAGGTGCAGCAAAACGCACTCAAATTTTTAATTAAAAAAATAAAAAAAGTTTTTAGGTTCTGTGAAAATGATTTTTATTCTAATCTCTACATAAAAAAAAACTATTGTTTTGATTTTGTTTAAGAAAATCGCAGCATTATCTTTATCAGTTGAAGCAGGCCTTGTTGAATATTCTAATTATCTTCAGTAAAATCTTAGTTATAAAAGCTTGTCATAAACCCACTTGAAGGTACTTAAGTTATATAATACAGTTAATTACCAATTATAACAATTACGATGAATCCAACGCGTTGCCGTGGCAACTCGATATCTCGGAAACGCTTATTCACTGAATATTTTGGCGTTTTAATGAGACTTTTGCTAGAATGTTCCATTTATGAATTTACGCAAAAGTAAATCAAGATCACAAACACAAGTCTCTCGGCGGGGACGTATGAGCTGATATATGATGATGATGAAATCAAGATTGTAGATTAAAAAAGTGACAGCACTTTCAAATAATAGTGAGCATTTGAACTAGGGTATTAAAGAATTTTCTAATAGCTGAATTTAAGAAAAAAGTGTTGCCAGCATTTATCGATAGATGTAGCTAGCAAGAGAGGTTCTCGGTGACGTAGTGTATGATTTCTACTGTTTCGTTTTCCATGGATAAGTAATGTTTTCTTTTTTTTATCCACAATTAATAAGTTCTTGGCATCATCTCACCTGATGGTAAGTGACGATGATGCAGAGGATGGAAACGGGCTTAGCAAGATTCCCCAACGCAATGGGGATCTGGCTATCTTATCTCCAAGCTGGAACACATCAATGATGTTTACCCTAATGTTTGGCGGTAAGACTAAGATAAGATGGTGGTAGCTGGCCAGGCGGGCTAAAAAAATGCCCTTCTACCAACCAAACCGAGTCTTAGAAAGTTGACCCCGCCAGGAATCGAACCCGCGACCTCCTGGTGTGAAGCGAATGGACTTACCATTACGCTACGGGGGTGGTTAAAATGTTTGGCCAATGCATTTAATTATGTATATTACTAAAGTTTCTCACCAAGTACATTACGAGTCTCAAATCTCATACAGAATCCAAGACCGATACACTGTCAACAATAGTGACAAAAGAGTTGCGACGTTTTGCTGAATTTGAGTTTTGCCAGAACAAGGATAGAACAAGGTAACAAAGGAGGCATCGAAACACATTTTTTCAAGTCATTTATTAGACACACGTCTAATAACATCCTACACATCCTACACGTCCCGAACTACGTTTGCCTAAACGCTGTCTCCACTCCGGCACTCGATTTGTCCTGCGATTATTGTCATTTCAAATACAATGTACATTGTTTGTGAATAAAATGATTGATTGATAATTGTAGTAGTTCTTTCCACGAGGCGCTCGCCTTGCAGAGTACCAGGACAAGCGTTTTGGCGGCAAGACCTACCGCCGCTGTTGGTCTTTGCCTTCACCTCACGGTGTTGGCAGAAATAGCGGCTCGCACTTTATGCCTAAGGAGTAGGTAAGTGGATACGCTATATCATAAATCTTATAGTTAGCGCATCTGGTCGTCTGGCAAAAGCATCAGTTCAATCGGTAACGACTCAATTCTCCTAACTAGAGGTCCCGGGTTCAAATCCGGACGGCCAATGTACCAATGGGTTTTTCAAAACTTACGTACAAATATTTACCGATTGCTTTAACGGTGAAGGAAAACATCGCGAGGAAACCTGCACATCTGATTCCAGATATGTATGAAGTTCGCGTTGAACACGTCCGTAGTTGTAAATCTAAATGCCCTACACGTGACCGCGGGTGATGCTAAGTGCAACAAAATCGGGCAACCGCCGTCTATCCCTTGTATAACACGGTTAATTTTGCCACACGCTAAGAAGAAGATGTACGAGAATGCTCGTCCAGTGGTTATCGATTATGCTACCGATGTATCTGGACCAATTCAACTTAAGTCGGCTAATTTTCTCAACTATGTCGGTCACTTTGGTTCTCTAGCGAATGAATTCGTTTCTGATTTTCGAACATTGTATAAAACTTTGGGAAAGTGCTAGGATACGTGTAGCAGATACGGGTACATTTGCACATTTGCAGTACAGTCTTTAACATCACAGATAAGGTCTAAAGCTGTGTACACATAACGAAGCTTTGCAGCAAAGCCGGTCATTCATTGCGGCCTTACCGCTAAGCAAAATGGAGTATGCAGTTTGCACTAAATATTAGGACTTAACTACTTGGCTTCATGCGTTTCGTAGTTGAAATTTAATTAACAATTGTGAATGTATGGTGACATGCATGTTATAGTGGCTCTTAATTGGATAGAAATTTGAAGGAAATATATACCTTTTTTTATATAATATTAAAAATTTGAGTGTGTTTGGCTGCACCTCACCTGATGGTGATTCCTACCTACCTAAGATAAGTTATCCAAACGAATACTATTTTAACACATCTACTGTTTACTTATTACAATCGGTACGTGGCGAGCGAGCGATGCTCAGAGTCTCCTAGGAATGTAAACTGGAAACTTTTTTTGTGTTAAAATGGATTTTCATTTTTCGAACCCAGACCTGAATTGGATTGCGGGCTAGACTGGGATCGCTTCTGGAATGATATGTTAACACTCCGTTACTCGCGCCCCTATTTGGTACGCAAGTACTCGCGCGCTCTACGTATGTAGAATACTTTTAATCTAAGGGTTTTTAGAGGAAAGTTAAGAAAATAATAAAATAATGAAATAAATTAAGAAAATACGTTTATGTCATAATGAGAAAGGCTCTATTAGGAAACTACCTAGGCTGTTTGATAAGTACCCGTTTACTAAATGTATTAATATCACTGGCCGAAAATAAGTATACCACCTTTTTAAGTCATTTTTCAGAGGCGGTAAAAAGAAAAGAAAAAATGCATTCTTTTGTTTTTTTTCTCATTTGACAGCGATTTAGTGAAAGCGTGAACTTAAAATTGTTAAAATGGAGAAAGAACAGTATCGGTCTGTAATTAGATTCTTGTTTTTGGAAGGAAAAACATGTGATGAAATAAAAGTAAGAATGCAAGCGGTTTACCATGAATGTGCTCCTTCTATGACTACCGTCAGATATTGGTATAACGAGTTTAAGCGGGGGAGAACAACCGTCTTTGATGAGGATCGCCCAGGCCGGCCAATTGAGGTGACTACAGACGATATGGTCAAGAAAATTGAAAATATCGTTTTAGCCGACCGCCGAATTAAACTTCGAGAAATCTTTGATGGTGTAAACGTTTCAATCGAGAGAGTACAACACATTAGAAGAAAAATTGGGTATGAAGAAAGTATCGGCGAGGTGGGTGCCGCGTTCACTCACGGAGGAGCAAAAACGGAACCGACTGACTACTTCGGAGCAGTGTTTGGCCGTGTTCAAACGTAACCCGAAGGAGTTTCTGCGTCGTTCCGTAACCGTGGACGAAACGTGGGTTCACCACTATACCCCGGAAATGAAAGAGCAGTCAAAGCAGTGGATTTTACCGGGTGAACCTGCTCCAAAGAAAGCAAAAACCGTCCCATCGGCTGGAAAGGTCATGGCGACTGTTTTTTGGGATTCGCAGGGTATTATACATATTGACTACTTAGAAAAGGGGAAAACGATAACAGGGCAGTGCTATGCTAATTTATTGGATGAATTTGACGCCGTCTTAAAGGACAAACAACCCCATTTAAAAAAGAAAAAAGTACTGTTTCATCACGACAACGCCCCGGCTCATTCGTCCAGAGTTGTGACGGCTAAATTAGCACAGTTACGCTACGAACTATTGCCTCACCCCCCATACTCTCCAGATTTGGCCCCATGCGATTTCTTTTTGTTTCCCAAACTAAAAAAATGGCTCGGTGGTAAGCGATTTGGATCAAATGACGAAGTCATTGCCGCCACAGAGGCCTATTTTAATGACTTTCCAAAATCATACTTTTTGGATGGTTTATTGAAGCTTGAGTATAGGTGGAATAAGTGTATAGAGTTAAAAGGTCACTACGTAGAAAAATAAATGCATATATACAAAAAAAAATGTTTTTTTTTTGCCATAAACGGGTACTTATCAAACAGCCCTCGTATCAGACAAAACAATATAAATTTAAATATATTAGGAATTAAAAATCAGACTTTTTGAAAAACTTGCAACAATTTGGCAAAACTCTTTATCTTCCAATGCCCATTTTCTTTAGTAACTTGTGTTTTCCACCTCCATTTCTCGTGCGGTCAAGACATAGAAGAACCTGATGGTCTGGACCAATCCAATGTGGGAATATCATCGCCAGAATTTGAATCTGATGTAGGAGTGCTAAATACGTAAATTAGTTCGAGAAAAATGTGATACGAGTGATCGCGTGTTCTACCATTGTAAAAATTCACTTATGGCGCGAAATTACTCTGGCGTGCGGCCGCGTTGATCGGCGCAAGGGCACAAACAATGTTCTTAAGTTAGTAAAAAAGGAATACTATGAGTGTGTGCGTAAGTAACCATCAAGTAGCGCTGAAATTCCACTAAATGCATGTACGTTCTACAATAGTAGAACGCGCGACTACTGGAGTGTTAAAATATGATAGTTACTCAATGTGCGAAAAAGACACAGTGCGTAAAAACTCGGAAAAACGCATTTTCCCAGAGATGAGACCTACGTCAAACAATTTTTTGCCCCTGTTTTGATATTTGATTCCATGTATATAAATGTCGCAGCGATATTTTAGAATTAGCCGTTTCACAAAACGGCGCGCTGCTTTGTGAAACTACTGAGCAAAAACTCCGAATAAAACGTAACATAACTTAACTTGCATAAGTTACCGTTTGCCCGTCCGTCCGTCTGACTCGGTTTTATTCGGAGTTTTTTAGCAAGTAATTTACAAAACGGCGAATTCTACAATTTGGCTGCCACTGCGAATATATCCAAGGATTCCTCACTCACGAGTAAATTAATAAGATCCGTGGCTATGTAAAATAGACAAGTTCAGCAAACAATAAAATGAACTCTCCAGGAAGAATATGACTTCTCGCAAGAGCGTCTTACGTTATTCAATTCGTATGGGAGGAACCTTATTTAGGGATTTCCTAGACATGCGACTAATGTTATATTATTATGGACGTTACTTTTCTCGGTACACAAAATTTACACAATTTATTAAGAAAAGTGCCATTTTGGAGTCTCTCTCTCTCTAATCGTGTATCCATTATATCCACGTTATACTCCAGAAGGTCGCGTTGCACACGTCCGTAGGTGTGAATGTAAATGCCCTACACGTGACCGTGAGTGACACACGATTAGAGAAGTAAAATTTATGCTCCAGAAGGTCGCGTTGCACACGTCCGTAGATGTAAATCTAAATGCCCTACACGTGACCGCGAGTAATACACGATTCGAGAAGTAAAATTTATATTCCAGAAGGTCGCGTTGCACACGTCCGTAGATGTAAATTTAAATGCCCTACACGTGACCGCGAGTAATACACGATTCGAGAAGTAAAATTTATATTCCAGAAGGTCGCGTTGCACACGTCCGTAGATGTAAATCTAAATGCCCTACACGTGACCGCGAGTAATACACGATTCGAGAAGTAAAATTTATATTCCAGAAGGTCGCGTTGCACACGTCCGTAGATGTAAATCTAAATGCCCTACACGTGACCGCGACTAATACACGATTCGAGAAGTAAAATTTATATTCCAGAAGGTCGCGTTGCACACGTCCGTAGATGTATGTCTAAATGCCCTACACGTGACCGCGAGTAATACACGATTCGAGAAGTAAAATTTATATTCCAGAAGGTCGCGTTGCACACGTCCGTAGATGTAAATCTTAATGCCCTACACGTGACCGCGAGTGATACACGATTAGAGACAGAGACTCCAAAATGACATTTTTATTTATTAAATTGATGTTTTACATCTTTCTTTTGGATTGCAGGTTATATTTTTAGAGTATTTTCCAGATATATTACATAATGGCATATTTTAGGTCTTGCAAAAATATTGGATGTACTTAAGGCATTTGAGAAAACAATATTTTGTACTTTTGACTTGGGTGGTATCCTCAACATTTTGAAAATCAAATATTCAAAAAAGGTACCTACCCTAGCAACACACACGCATACACACACATACACACGACAAAATTTCCTAGTTCGGTTTTCGGACGATCACTTAACCTTTACCAGGATGTTTACTCTTCATAAAATCGATCAGCTGATCGCTCAATTTTGTGCATTTTAGTATGGAAGGTCAAATTTTTTTTATGTGAATAGACTATGGGTTCCTCGGGGAAAGTTGTTCAGTGTGATAAATACGAGTAGAACCCCCAGTTAACGGTACTACACCATTTTTTTACACCCTGTATATGCTTTTTCGTAGCTCGAAAGTAAAAAGTAAGGCAACTAAACTGAACAGTTTTACAGACTAAAGGGGCTTGCGAACTTCACTCATTTATAACTTCAATAGGTCTGTCCTTCTGTCTGTCAAAACTTTGCCGCCCTCTCTGCAACGGACGGAAAATGAGAAAATCAATAGATTGACTTAGAAAAAGGTAGTACAAGCTATCTGCGGTAATTTAATTAATCAAAAACTTAAGGCGAGGCACCGGTGGAGAAGCGGAGAAACCCTTTTGCTAGATCAATTTTTTTGGGTAATTACTACTAAATATCGGTCTTGCAAAAATATTGGATGTACTTAAGGATATTCTCTGAGGAATGTGCTAATATGTTACACGATAATGTGTACTTTACTCGATCATAAAAAATACTAAAAACAGGTCTTACGTGTTATGTCTAAAACAACTTGTTTATTAATAAAATTTGTAAATTTGCACATAATTTTTATATGGAGATATTTCTTTTTAAGTACTACAGAGAATCTGCTAAATTTTAGTTTTTAAATTGAAGTCTTAAGAGAAATAACAACGTAAAACATTGAAAAGTGCAAAAGTGTGGTTATTTTCTTAGCTCTTTACACGTAAAGGAAAAAACAGAGACAACAGTTTTACAAATGCTTCGCCTTAACTCAATAATTTAAATGGTGGATGCGGTAGAGGAAGGTCAGGCGGAATTACACGAAACGACCGGCACAGTCAGACTCGCGTTCCGAGGGCCCCGTACCACCACGCCTCTCCACACAACTACAACAGTTCTACATTTATATTACAAACAAGAGACATCAACGCGAGCGACAGAAAAATATATTTTTTTAATCAGTTTGAGCTCCTTAGTATGACTATGAATCACACTTAGCCAGTTTTTATTATTTTTTGTTTAGTTTTAGGATTAGTACTTTAACCCGGCGTAAATGAGGTTGGGTATCTAATACCCACCGATTTATGAAACACTAAAATATTTCTAAATTGTGCGATTCCTGAACTTGGCTGGCTCTTTAGCTGGAGGGGGTGCCGCGAGGAGTGATTATAAGTATTTTTAATTATTTTTTAAAATGTTTAGTAAACTAACACGTGAGCAAACACACAGCGGGTACATAATATCGGACCTCATAAAAGAAGATATTAGAATGTTTTATGTTGATTTTATATTATCTCGAAGCTAAATTATATCAGTCAGATATGTTTTTTAATTTTATGTGCACAGTTGTTAAAATATCTCAGTTTTTTAGATATTAAGTCAAAGTTCCTAAATATTGTTGATTTTTGTGTAAAAAAATGCTGCTTTGTTTTTTTTATAGAAATATAAATACTTTTATATCTAGAACCGGGTAATTTTATTATTTAACCTCATGTCCCTAATGTAAATTAATAAATTACAGTAATAAGTAGTCATTTCAGTTATCAATTTCTATATTTGGGTATGCCACACCCACCTCACAGTTGGTGTAACTATTTTTCACCTCATTCACGCCGGGTTTATAACACCACTCGTATGTTTATAACCGTTTTTATAATAAAGCTACTCGTAAATCAAAAATTCCTCAAATTTTTATTACTTGTAAAGTTGTTATATCGGCAAAAGAAACGCACACTCTGTGGAAAGTTAGAATGTCTACATATTACGGTTCATAAAATACAGCCCGCTGACAGACGGACAGCGGAGGCTTACTAATATTGTCTCGTTGGTCACCTTTTGGGTGTGCGGAACCCTAAAATCAAAAAAGAGTTTTTCTGTTTTACCAGGAAATCAAAACTATGGCTAAGGACAAAAGAAATTCGAGATTACTCCACCGACAATAGCATTCCAAGGAGCTACCTTTAACTAAATAGCATCGCCATCAGTAAAAGAAACTCGCTGAGTCATACTTTAACGTGCCAAAGTAGCTGTACTTAACTACAGTAAACTTAACTATATTTCACAGATTTTATAGCGGCCAGCAAAAGAGACATTTATGGACAAACGTCTAAATGTGGGCCGAGGCCAAGCAGAGGCATACATACGTAAGTCCATCAATACCTAGTTGTGGCCAAAGCTTGTATACTACTTTTCTTAAATAATGCGCGGAAATTAGAACTTCAATAATTACTTCAAAAACAGCGCTTTATTTGCAAGTCAGTTCGAAATTTGAATAAAACCTTTGATAAGTTACCTCCTTGGTTGCCATGTTTCGGAGTAAAATATATTTCAATTTTTAAATTACACTACATAGTAATTTATTTGGCAGCTAAACACGATAGATATGGATTTTCATACAACTTTTTACGGCCGCTACTTGCATGTATTTGGCCAGTGCAGCAATTTAGATTTATCTCGAAGACAGTTGTCAAAATAATTCTTTAAGTAATCTCCAATAAACAAATTTCCAAGCATGTTTAGGAAAAATGAATTACAGTACCTGTTCTTTATATTCTTCCTGGAATTATTTTTTTTTTTTTGGTTTTTACTCGGCTAGTAATTCCTTCTTCACCGGTAGCGGCGCTACTCTTAGTATGGTAGGGAGATCCCCCTAAATGTAAGAAGGTGGGTAATTCAAAAAAGTAGAAGTCAAATGTAGCTACCACTTCCCTTCGGCCCTAGACCACAGATTACTAAATAGTTACTTCCACAGATTACTAAATAGTTACTTATATATAGACAGCGTCAAAGTATTATGTATTAGTACTGACGTAATAGTGTCGCAGCACTGAGTGCCTATTTCAGTGAAATAAAATAAGGTAAAAATTGTTTATTGTACTGTAAGAAATGTTATTATCTTATACTTTATGTTTAATTTTGCCCTTTCTTCCAAAACACTGTAACACTTCTAAAACACATAAACTCCGCTCTTCTAGGGAATCAAAGAACTGGTTAAGGGAAATTTAATTGGGTTATTATTAAAAATAAAAATGAAATCATATTGTTTAAAAACCCTTAAACTAAATAACACGGAGCTCAGTTTTGCGAACGTAGAAATAAATACAATAAATCCAGTTTAACCGCCACAAGTAATAATTACAATAGATCAAGTTCAACCGCCATAAGTACTAAATACAATAGATAAGTTCAGCCGCCATAAATAATAAATACAATAGATTAAGTTTAACCGCCACAAATAATAAATACAATAGATCAATTTCTACCGCAAGTAATAAATACTATAGATCAAGTTCAACCGCCACAAGTAATAAATACAATAGATCAAGTTCAACCGCCACAATTATTAAATACGATAGATCAAGTTAAACCGCCACAAGTAATAAATACGATAGATCAAGTTCAACAGCCACAAGTAATAAATACAATAGATCAAGTACAACCGCCACAAGTAATAAATACGATAGATCAAGTTCAACCGCCGCAAGTAATAAATATAACAGATCAAGTTCAACCGCCAAAAGTAATAAATACAATAGATAAGTTCAACCGCCACAAATAATAAATACAATAGATTAAGTTTAACCGCCACAAATAATAAATACAATAGATCAATTTCTACCGCAAGTAATAAATACAATAGATCAAGTTCAACCGCCACAAGTAATAAATACAATAGATCAAGTTCAACCGCCACAAGTAATAAATACGATAGATCAAGTTAAACCGCCACAAGTAATAAATACGATAGATCAAGTTCAACCGCCAAAAGTAATAAATACAATAGATAAGTTCAACCGCCACAAATAATAAAAATGCCAAAAACGAAAGCCAAAGTAGATATCCATTTCTAAATTTTGATAATCAGTAACAAGGTTTTCTTTAAAAACATAGAATGGACAGAGCTTAAAACTAATTAATTAAAATTAAAAAGGGAAAGAACTCAAAAAGAAGAGAAGGGAAAAGCGGCTGTCTCTGTCAGATCTGGCTCGCAGATCTTCCCATCATAAATTAAGCAAAATGTACGATAGCAAAGTAGGTCCAGGTTCGGCAAATAAATAATTCAGGTTCAGTCCTGGTTCAGATCCGTAAAATCCTCCAAACATTATCACTGCTGTGAAATCTAGCACTTAAAAAAAACGAGTGAAAATACAGTGAAATTTCATAAATATTTCTCGAAAAATCTGTCTTTTCTCTCGTCGTATCCGTCCACTAATACCAGGAAAAAAAATCTCTTTTTCATTCCTATCAGCAAAATCAAATTATCTCTTTCTATCCCTTTGAACTCTGAAAAGTTTGAGTATTCTGCGCCCGCAAATAAAGAGTTCGTCATCAAAAAAATCACAACGAGATATTCACGTTGCACTATATACAATTAATTTCTAGGAAACGTCTATAACTATTTAGTTAAAAATTAGTCTATGGCGGTTTTTTGGGGCAAAATATTAATCTAGATAGCTCTCATTTCTATAAAAACGCGTTATTTGCAAGTCTCCTCGCAATGCATCTTTTGCCGCGCAGTGTGTATCATATATTTACCAACTGTTTCAGAAGCGAGCCTAGCCGACCGGTTAACGAGTCTAGCCCACAAACTAATTAAATTCAGATCTGGGTTCAATCCTTGTTACTAGGAGAGATGTCTTTTTTTTTAACTTGTTTTTCATGTTATGAATTTATTTCAACTTATTTACACTGATGATCCGTTTTAACAAAAAAAAATTGTTCACATGTCTAGAAGACTCCGAGCATTACTCGGTCACCCAGACACTGCATTAGAAACATGACATTTCAAAAGGCAGCAAAAAGAAGCTTAAAAAACCTAACCGCTCCAGGAGTGCCAACAGAAATGAAAACTTTTTACAGTTTTATAAGTTTTGACGCTTCAAGTGTTCCTGGTAAGGTATCGATTACGTTACATGGTTACAGTGTCGCGAGTGCAATGGTTTTTTCCCATCTCAAATACAGTTTTATAAGTTTTGACCCTGCGAGTGTTCCTGATAAGATGACGGTTACGTTACATAGTTACAGTGTCGCGAGTTCAATGGTTTTACCCACCTCAAAAATGCTCAACGCGCCTAAAGAAGTTTTCACTTCAAAAAATCGAATAGCGTAGTTGACTGCATAAAAAAAAATCCCCCTCCCCCCCCCCTACTGATATTTCCAAAAGCCTTACTTATTTTGTTATCCATAAAGTCCTAAATTTTGAACGGAACAAAATTACAAAATAAGTATTTCAGTGACTGAAAAAATATGATGTCTTGCTGTTTCAAACATTTTTAGAAGAAAAAAATTGGTTCCTGGCAAATATTAAAAGTAGATCAAATGACTAGCAGTCGACTTGGGGTAGATGGTGTGAAGTAGGAATCGTATAAACGTACGCTAATTATTGGGAGCGCTTTATTTTTACCACTGCTTTTAGCCAGTTCCCCATAGTTTCCCATTTGTATTGGGGAATGTTGGTAAGCCCGCTTACATCTTCGGCATCATCGTCATTTACTATCAGGTGAGATGATGTCAAGGGCTTATCAATTGTGAGTAACAAAAAACTTCAATATTTTAAAAAGTACCTGTATTATTTTAATTGTGCATTAATATCTACATTTAAAATCCTCTGTTAAATAATAATTGCAATAACGTTAATGGTATCATTAAATCTGAATCGTTCATTTATGAAGTCGATCCATTTGCATATTTTTATTGAAACCGCTAGTTCTTAATTTATTTTAATAAGCTTACTAGTCGAATGTTTTTTTAAGCTACAGGTGAGTAATTCACGCCAAGGTACCTAATAATTTGAATACATAGAAATTTAGAACGCACTGTAGAGGTGGTAGATGTAGCATGATGTAGAAATTACAGATTTATTCATAACATCAGCCAAAAGTCGCCCACTGCTGGATATAAGCCTCCCCAAGTTGGGGAATTTCGCGTAATTGCCACGCTTGGAAAGCGGGTTGGCATTGCAATGTGCGATGTGGTGGTACAGTACGCGGAAAGGACGCTACTGTTCATCCTCCGATAAAGTCCCATAATCGTCTCTTACGGCACCCAAGGCAAGAGATGAGATGGCCCTATGCTGGGAGTCATATGGCCAGAGATTTATAACTGAAACATATTTCCCACTTTATTTTGTATAAGATCCATAATATCTTCAAAATGCTACATGAAATAATGAACAAAGGTCCTTACAACTTGTGTAACCTTTAATATCAGCTGCAACGCACGTCCTACATTGTAGAATGACAGTAGCAGAATGCCTTGACTAGAAATCGTCATTTTAATATATTCGGGTCAATGGACATTAATTTAACACAAGTCAACAAATGGTTCTTAAAATGAACACAAAAAAGACGAAAAATAATGACAAATGTCCGTATCACACCCACTCGTATGAAGATTAGAGACACTTAACTCGAAGTTGTAGACAAATATTTATTCCTGGGACAAACGGTCAAGTTAGATGGGCCAAATTGGATGGCCAATGGGAGATCAATTGTCGAATCCAACTCAGCTAAGCAGTGTTCGGGAAGCTTCAAAATATCTTTACATTCCAAGGACTGCAGTGCATTAAGACTAAGGTCTTTGACCAGTGTGCGTTGCCAGTAATGATATATGGAACTATGATATGGTCACTGACTACGGGCCTCATAAGAAGGCTCAAAGTCACCCAAAGGGCAATGCAGTAAGCTATGCCTTGAGTTTCCCTTCACGATTGAATCAGAAATGAGGTGATCCATAGGAGAACCAAAGTAACCGACAAAGCTCACAGAATCGCTAAACTTAAGTGGCAGTGGGCGGGACACATAGCTCGTAGAACAGGTGGCCGTTGGGGCAATAAAATTTTCAAATAGCAACCGCGCACCGTAAGACATAGCGTAGCTCAGAATTTATTCGGATCCAAAAGTAAGGACTTAACTAAACTCGACGAGATTTTCTGTGAGTGCGCATCAAAAGATTAGAAGAAAACAACTAGAAAATTCTTATAAAAAATTTAACCATGCGCACTGTTTATAATTGTACAGGGAGCGTTAAATGAAACACAGATGTTATCCGAAATGATTTATTATGGCTGAGTAATGGCATTTTCGTAAACAAGACATCACATCAGGTTCATAACATATATTCAGTGGATTTTGATATTCTAAAACATGTAGGCGCTAAAGAATGACCATTTATTGTGTTGGATGGCTATGGTTCTATGCTGAATCATAATGGTTGATAAATAGTGAATTTTATGGTATCTGAGAGCTTACAAATCTGTGACTAGTTCGCAAATTTTGTAGCTTTTTAGAGAATGAACGAAAATACACATCAAATGTCACAAAGGAAGTCTATACACTCTATAAAAACTTAATGAAGATAATGTCTAATTACACATATAAAGTTTCAGAAAGAAAGACATCCTTTTACAACTCGAGATAATAAATAATAACATAAAAACATTGGCAGTTTTCACTAGCAAACAAAGAAGAAACCTAAATTACTCTATAATTATATCTATGACCTATTTCTTCTTAAGTAAAACATTAATTACGAAACAGTAGCTCTATGCATATCTTTATACACGATCCTGAACTATATAAACTTATCTACGGTATTAATGTCGCATATTTTAAATTTGCATAACTTTTATGTATTTTTTTTTACATTTTCATTTCCTAAGACCCTTAAAATTAACCCTTACCTCTAAATTAGAAAGAAAAAGACTATTTTACTTATATTATTTGACCACGAGGTGGTGTCATGCAATTGCCAGAAACCAATAGCAGTACCGTACTTCCGTCGGAATTTCCCTACTCTCAAAATAATACTTTGTCCTGTTAGATAACGACTGCAACATACATATTATTAATATAAAAAGCACACGGAGAAAAAAATATAGTCAGAATAACTATTCAAAGTTATAGTTAAATTAGTTAAATGACGTATCGTTGATGTAGTCAACTGTTTTCTAGAATTGAGGATCTGTATAGCCAATTCAGCGATACAGATCCTTAGATTGACGAAACAGTTGGCTATATTAACGATACGTCTTTTAACTAATTTAACTATAAACTTTGAATAGTTATTCTGACGATATTTTTTTCTCCGTGCACCCTAGGTCAGTCGGGCCAATGGAGAAAGAAAAGATAAGAGAGAGAGAGGACCTACTTGGAATCTGAAGATTGTCTGAAAATTTCATCGAAATCGGTCCAGCCGTTTTGGAGTCTATAAGGATCATTTTTTTTTCCTTCACATAGCACAACAGAGATAGACTGGATTCAAGTGCTAATAACTACAGCCTCCCTGATATAATAAAAGGATTTGAATGTAAATCACATGTTAAACGCTCATAAGAATTAGAAATGATTTGAACGATTAAATATTATTCAAAATGATTACAAATCAAATCATTTTTAATCCTTTTTAATGATTTTGTTTAATCAGGGCTGTGATTAAAATAACTAAAAAAGAGATTATAAGGTTTTCTTATTTGTTTACTTAACTTAAGTAATAAAAATATGTATCGTTTATTTAAGTAAATAAACTTTAAACAAAAAAAAATGTTATGAGGACAGGTTATAGCGGTGAATACTTATAACCTGTTTTGTCCGTTAAATTTGGAACCATATTAAAATAAATAAACTCATGTGAGTCCAACTATGTAACTTAATTAATTAATTCATTAACTTTAATTATCTTAACGTTAGTTAAAAAACACTATAATATTAAGAAATTATAAAGTCACATGAACAATGCGTTCATAAATCTTATTATTGGTCAACTGACAGCCAAAACCGTGTGCTAACACTGGTCTTATGTACAGTTGGTAATATTACAAATTATACAGTCAGTCATTCAAATCACCTACCCAGATAACCAGGGTTGTCAATTTTGAACTACATAAATATAATCATAAAGTTTAAAAGACACAATTACAAATTTTGAAATTACATGAATACAAACGCAAATTTAAATTTCCAACTAATTAACCAAGAAAGTGTAACAACGGTACTTTTTAAAGATTATTTTAATTTAATTAAATCATGGTAGATCTTATCTATGGTTTCTGTATCTTTCCTTTTATTAATTAAATCTTGATGCCTCTCCATTTACATAGATTCCATAATCAGACGCTTTTTATAATTATGTTCTGTATTTAAAATTTTTAATATTTTAAGATTTTAGCCTGCTTACCCTCGAGTAGGCTTTATCATTACAAAATACAAAAGCTTTAGCTCAACCTTTTTTTTTAAAATAAAGACAAAAATAATATAAAACTCATGGCATTTAAAAAAACAGAAACAAAACGATTTACAAAAAGTATTGTATCATATAACACTTGACAGCCCTACCAGCACATCACACACCAGAAACTATGCACTCGCGACTTAGCTTGCTCAATAGCAAGTAAGTGGTTGTAGCATCGTCTTGAATTCATCCAGGGAAGCAGCAGTTGAAACAGCAGGTGGCACAAAGTTCCAGAAAGCAACTCCAAGGACAAGAAAAGAGCTCTTGTACATTGATGTACCCGGAATCGGCGATAACAGCGTATAGTCCGGTTGTTCTCAGATCATTGCAGAGTCGGATCGATAATAGCTTCCAGGTTCTTGAGAATACTAACTTACTCAATATCTTTACCAGCTAACGACAGCACTGGCTTCTCACTGCTATCTATGAGGATAGTACGTTTAGACAAACACCAAAAAAAATGTTAGACACGAAATTCATGATGTGTGAACGGAAGATTAACACTTTTTTTTTTTTTTTTTCTTCTCCTCCTCGATAAATTTATTTATTCCGCAGTCTCTGCACCACCTCCAAAATGGGCTGAAATCGTACACTCTGCCACAATTGATACATGTTTTTTTTTGGGACTCCATTTGACCGGAATGGTTGCAACAATATGAATCATTTCGACCCTCCGTCTCCGTTTAAATAGCAATGCTTATCAAAACTAGGGCTACCACTTTCTCATAACATTTTTTTTTGTTTAAAGTTTATTTACTTAAATAAACGATACATATTTTTATTACTTAAGCTAAGTAAACAAATAAGAAAACCTTATAATCTCTTTTTTAGTTATTTTAATCACAGCCCTGATTAAACAAAATCATTAAAAAGGATTAAAAATGATTTGATTTGTAATCATTTTGAATAATTTTTAATCGTTCAAATCATTTCTAATTCTTATGAGCGTTTAACATGTGATTTACATTCAAATCCTTTTATTATATCAGGGAGGCTGTAGTTATTAGCACTTGAATCCAGTCTATCTCTGTTGTGCTATGTGAAGGAAAAAAAAATGTTCCTTATAGACTCCAAAACGGCTGGACCGATTTCGATGAAATTTTCAGACAATCTTCAGATTCCAAGTAGGTCCTCTCTCTCGCTTATCTTTTCTTTCTCCATTGGCCCGACTGACCTAGGGTCCTTTTTACTTTTAAATTGCATATTTTTAAAACCGTTTTTCAAACAACTATCAAATGTCCACGTAAGCTATTTATCTCTTGTTATTGAAGTGTGGTTTTCCTTAATAAATGCGATGTACCTATGCCGACCACTCTTATCTAAAAAGTTTTATGTTTACATATTTTTAGTTCGGGAATTCACATGACTAATATAATGTGTTTGTTACAGTCGTTATCTGACAGAAAAACATATTGTTTTGAGAGTAGGGAAAATCCCAAAGTTCTGTCATCCACGGATTGTAAGTACAGTCACCATCAACCAACTGATCTATCTCAACTGATCTATCTCAACCAGTTCACGTATTTTGGGTACCAAGAAGCTAGAAGCTAAGAAGCTAGTGGGTGTTTGATAGACATAAAATTAGCATATGATTTGACTAGGTTAGGGATCATCTATTTTGAATGGAAATTATTTATTTAAAAAAATGGACAGATTTCAGACAAGTTTTGTCATCAAATAAATCCTATGTAGACAAGCTCCTACTCGGTAGACTGATGACCTGCTGAAGATCCCGGGAAGCCGCTGTATGGGGGCAGCGCAGAAGCATTCGTCGTGGAAATCTTTGGGGAGAGGCCTTTTACTAGCAGTGGACATCTTTCGGCATCAGGAAAATCAATTAATCATGAAAATTTTCAATCTCAGGGGAGTGAGGACTTGAACGAAGTGGTAGTTGGCTATTTTCGACTTTAAAAGCAAGGAATATTATAAAGTTGTTTCCTCGGATAAGATAAATAAGGTTGGATTGGCAATAGTCACAGTTTTGTTTGAAAACCAGCGTCGCCGGCTGTCTCCCACACATCAACTCCACTACACAAGCAATAATAATACATACACGAGTTGCGCACACTAATAAACAAAATCACACTTAGAACACAGGGCTGCAATTGAGTCTCACACCATTTCGAGAGTCTGTACGTTACACACAACCACACGCAAATAAAAAATTTGAACGCGTGCTTCGTTTAAGTATGATTATCTAATCATACTTGTGGAGCGCCTGCCCAGTGCACATTTCCAATCCAACCTTATTTATCTGATCCGTGGTTGTTTCTGTAGTAGATATTGAGTTCATCCACACTAGTCAAGACTGAACTTTGGGTTTTTTTTAAAAATTTATCGGAATCACTGAATTGTGTTGAAATAGAGCGAAGGCAGGCCTCCCACTCTGTAAACCGATGACCTGGTGAAGATCGCGGGAACCCGCCGGATGCGGGTAGCGCAGAACCGGCCTTCGTGGAAATTCTTGGGAGAGGCCTTTGTGAAGCAGTGAACGTCCTTTGGATGATAGCAAATCTGATTCATTCACATAGTCAAAGAAATAATCTGATAAATAATAAAAATAGATACCTTTAACAACTTCTGGATTCAAGGAACTTAACAGTTTTACGAACTTACTAAGAGATGCAGAATTTCTAAAACAACTACCTATTAAGTCTGAACAAACATTTTTGCACAGCAATTAACCACATCTATCTAAACTGGTAACCCTACACTAGTTTATAGCAGAAAAAACCACAAGTAACAAAACTAGCGGCGAGAACTGCCAACACCATTATTCTTACACAGAAATTCTTCGCCGTACAACCACCACACCAACATCTTGATACATTTTTTGTGACCATTAATTTTCCTGCGGCAATAAACACAAAGTACGGTGATTAACTCATATTTGAGCACGTAATATTTGGGCTGGAAAATTGTGCATACGCATGACCTGTTCGGTGAGTATCGAACTGATGGTGAATGAAATTCATTTCAATATAATATTAATTCATATATTGGAAAGCTGGTGATAAAAATATTTTGTTTATCCACAGTTGGTAAGCCCTCATCTCATTCAGCTTGGCATCATCTCATCTGATGATAAGTGACGTTGATGCTAAAAATGGAAGCGGGCTAACCAAGATTTCCCAACGCAATGGGGAACTAGCTATCTTATCTTAAAGCCGGAACATATCATTAATAATAACATTGATGCTTGGCTGCAAGACTTAGATAAGATGCTAGTAGCTAGCGAGGCGAGCTTAGAAAATGTCCTTCTACAAACTAAACCGAGTCATACAAAGTTAAACTCATCCGGGAATTGAACCCGCTACCTCCTGATGTGAAGTTAATGGACTAAACCAATACGCCACGGAGGCGGTTTAATTTAACATTCGCAACATAACTTATGAAATTGGCTGAACGTGATAAAAGTTTAAATAATAACTGTAAATAAAAAATAAATAGAAACACGAATACATAAAAACATTACTCCGTTTTTGTTGGGTAAAATGTATCCCACCAAAATATATTTATGTAAAATGTTACCAAGACGAGATCATATGGCTCGCACTGTCAAAAAGTTATCAGATCTCATGTAGAGCCAAGCAAGTACACCACCTAATTCTACAAGTACTAACTTCACAAACTCTAAACCATAGTCAAAATATGTTATTTGGCCGTTTCGTTAATTAACAATAAAACAAGTTATGAGGGTTCAAAAAAACGACGAAACGCTTCGAGAAAAGATAGTAGTGCCCTTGCGCTTCGCTTGGCTCGTCTTGGCGGGGGAATTACCGTGCCCGCAGACCCTTTGTCACTTACGGGGTCAAGACGAGTTTACATTATATTCCTTCAAGCTGTTACGAAGATATCGTGGAATAAAGAAACATACATACATACGACCTTAAAACAAATACACTTTTTTTTGTGGGCATTTGTGTCATAAGAAATAAGAACTGTGACAATGCCGATTAAGAGAGCAACCAAAAGAAATAAGAACTGTGACAATGCCGATTAAGAGAGCAACCAAAAGAAATAAGAACTGTGACAATGCCGATTAAGAGAGCAAATAAAATAAATAAGAACTGTGACAATGTCGATTAAGAGAGCATCCAAAAGAAATAAGAACTGCGACAATGCCGATTAAGAGAGCAACCAAAAGAAATAAGAACTGTGACAATGCCGATTAAGAGAGCAACCAAAAGAAATAAGAACTGTGACAATGCCGATTAAGAGAGCAACCAAAAGAAATAAGAACTGTGACAATGCCGATTAAGAGAGCAACCAAAAGCACCTACACAAGTATTTACATTTAAATATTTATCTTAGGCTTTATGCACTTAAACGGTAAAACTTACTTTTAGGGTTCCCTCTTTTTTGTAACTGAAACCAATGCAGGCTGACTTGAACTCCGGGCTTGAAAACCAACCCAACCCGCTACCAACTAGCCACCAGCTACCAACCCGCACTAGTTCAGGGTAGGCTCGAGCCCCTCCGTGGGGACGTATATATGAGCTGATATGTTAAGGGTTCCGTGTATACGATGAAACAAAAGAAGGAAAGTAGAGATTCAAAAATTTTGTTTGGTTCATATACGTATAGAGTTTGATAACCCAATTATGGACAGGCTATTTTAAATCTACAACAAATATAATCGTGTGGTCCTTACTATAAGGAGTATTAAATGTTAACATTGCCGTGTCTGTATAGTTTACAGGTTTGCGTGTTTGTGAGAAATAACCTAAGTTTGTTCCAATCAAAACAGTCAACCACTAAATTTTCCTCTAGATATACTTATGATTTAGTGTTGCCAAGGTCTAAATCTGCCTTTATCCAAAAACATATCATCTATATGAGGATATCTTTGTACAATACGTTACCAGGAGATATCAAAATGCTGTCTTTGCCAAGGTTTGAAACAAGGTATACAATTTACTGATTGAAAAATGACATTAAAATATAGATAAATTTTGGAAATAAAAAGTGGACCGATTTTGTAAAAAATTGAGATGACATAGTGAGCAGGTTATTTTGATTGATTTAATCTTTATAAATTGGACACTTTCTTTAATTACCTAACGTATGATTTTGCATGCTTTCTTAACTCAGGTTACTGCGAATGTATAAACTTTTAAGGCTCAATGTATACCAATAAACAGCAATAAAATGTTTGAGTTTGACGCACCTAATATGTACTAAAAAAATAATGGGTAAATAAAAAAATACAAATTTTTAAGTATATAGTGCAATATATCAAATAAGAGGGCCTATTATAAGAAAGAAAAATATATTTTTTCACATTATTAAAATACATAGTTTAAAAGATACTAATGAGTGTAATATTATGAAAACACTACGAAATATAGAGTTACTTTTATAGTTTACAGGAAAACCTAAACATAAGCCCTGAGTCTCAATATTCTTACGAAATACAGAATGGTCCGGAACCCTCTTCACGCAAGTTAGACTCGACCTTTTTTATTAATAAATTAAGAGCCTTTGTCTGCACCTCACCTGATGATATGTAAGTACCGATGCAGCCGAAATGTAACACTCGAGCTCAAACAGTGTCTATTCAATCTCGCCTTGAAGATTCCATAATTATACCAATCGGGTAACAAATATTTTGGAAGAGAGTTCCACTCTCGGGTCATCTGCAAGATAAACGATGAAAAAATACGCTTAGTGTGTGTAGGTATAAATTCATACCCTTAGTGTGTGTAGATATAACTTCATACGCTCTATTTTTTTACCGTCCTTTCGAAGTCAACGCCATAATAAACCAGTTTCATAACATTAAATTGCACGACTATTTTACCATTAGAAATTATTAAAAAAGAAGCACAATTATTTGCCATATAATATTAAAACTGCATTTATTAAAACACCCTTTAATTTTAAAATACGTTGCACCGAATGAGTTTTTATAATTATCTCCAGAGGGAGATTCTGGGTCACGTGCATGTAATGCTTTGCGGCATACTCCTCCTCGTAGGTTTCTGCATTGAAAATGAAACAAATATAGAGTAATCTTCATACATTGAATTTTTCTGAGCTATATCTTATAATGTATTTTCACTTCTCTGTCGAGCGATGAAAAGACTGCTTCTCTAGAAATGTATACAAACTCATTGGTTGCACCTGACAAAATTATTCATTACCACATTCTACTGGAGTGCTTAGCCTCCTTCTACTGGATTGCCTCGCCTCGAAGTCCAATGTGGGTCCAATGTTCTAGCCTTCGCTCCAAGCCAACCAGCAACACCGACACTGCCCTGGAAGGCTTCCAACCACAAATCGTGGAATTTATTCGCCTTCAACCGTTGCTAGTGCAACTACGTGGCTCGTATACAAAATACATTGGGGCAGATGATTTAGGTGCTCTGGATGAGGTAGGTGTTAGGATACATTTTGAAGCTATTTTAGCACAAAAGTTGAACATCTGATTACTTTAAGGCGGTTTGATGGCGCTGGTGTTTTTTAATTGTTGTTGTTTAACTTTACCTAGTAGCAACAAGTTATGTTTATCGATATGATCAAAAGTGGCCACTTTTAGTACTTTTGCAAAACATAACTTGTAGCTAATTTTCACACTTATGAAATAACAATCAAAAAATTGTTGTTGCCCCCCTATATGCGCAATATACTCAATGATTTCGATTAAATTCTATAAGAATGAGTTAATTATTTATTTCTATTGGCGGCGCCAGTGTGCTCATTTTTCATATTATATTAATAAGTTTCTCTAAAACGGCTCTAACAATTTTGATTTTTTTAATGTGGGTAATAATTTAAATTTGAAATCAATCTACATACGTGTCTTTCCTAAGAAAGAAAAAGTGGTTTTCGGTGAAAAAATATATTTTTAGTTTCCATGCCTGGGAGACTCCGAGCAACACTCGATCGCTCAGGTTCTAATTAATATAATGTAACGTGACGGCAGATGATGAAGGTGCTCTGGATGAGGTAAACTTGATAGTCCAATTTAGACCAAATGTTTAAGCTACTTTGGTAAGAAAACTGAACATCTTATTACTTTAAGTGAGCAATTCTCGTTTATATACAGGATGTAACAAGGTTGGTGTGGTCTCGTTAACTGGGGCTTATACTCATCAAATTGAACAACTTTTGTTCTACAAGTTTTGTAAAATCGCAAAAAAAAAATTGAACTCTTCATACAACACGATCAGCTGATTGACCAATTTTGTGCATTTTTGTATAGAGCGTCGAAGTTTTTTTTGCGAATTGACTATGGGTGCTTTGGGGAAAGTTGTTCAGTATGATGCCCTAGTTAATGGGTTCAACACTAATTTTTGGAGTTTACTCCTTAAGAATCGATTTGCATATAAGGCGCCCGGTATGAAAAAAATATGAGGAGTAAAATCTAGTGATCGAACACGTAGTTTGTTATATTCTCTTTGCGCGTTACGTTTTTTACGCGCAACCTATTGTGCGCACCTCTGTCACGTGATACAAAACAGTCAGTCAGGATTGGCTGAATCTGACAAAAAGAATATAAGTCACTACGAAATCTAAAATGAAGTCACACACAACACAGTAATCAAATCAGATCTGTTATTGTTGCAGTCTTACAATTTTTGATCTGATAAGATTTTAAAATTTGTGATTTTTATATAATTTGGTATTCCACTCCATCATGGGTGTCAATTTTGAGAAAGCAGATAGCAGAAACTTGCCCAAAGTGGACGCAATCATGTTCTTTAAAAATAACCCCGATTTTTATTCTGCAGAGCTGAGAAATGTAAAAACAGCAATGTAAGTACTATAAAATAATATAACACTACCTACGTAAGTAACCTCAATTCTGCTAAGGCGAAATAATAGTCTTTCTTTCAGTAGTAGTTTTTTAGGTTATAAAGAATAAATTTTGTTCACAGTAAGTAATTAGTTTGCATTTTCAGGAATTCACTATGGTGATAGACGAGACTAAAGGTGAAATCGTCAGTTGCCAGTGCTTGGACTGTGCAGCTTTAGCTGGTGGTTGTAAGCATGCAGTGGCATTTTTGATGTGGAATCGTCGCAGTGAAGAACCTTCCTTGCGTGAATGTTACTGGAAAAAACCCGTCCTCTCGAGAGTAGGGACTACTATGAAATACGTCACTGTATATCAAATTTGAAAAAAAAACAGCTCCACATCATGAAACCAGCACAGACCTTTTCCATGGGTTTCTTCAAGAAGCAAAAAAGAAGAAAATTATGAATTGTGAACTTTTAAAGTATCAGAACGACTTTAAACACAGTGATGTTCGACAGTTTTCATTTCCTTATTCAAGTGAGTGATGATATAAAGAAAGATGTCAACAAATTACTAGAAACATTACTGTTATGGTTGGAGGTTTTGTTAAAAGGGCTTTGGGAATCCAGGACAATTAAACAAGGACTTTTGGTACGACACGTATATTGGCCTACGCCATGACAGTGTGGAAGAGAGCGGTGCGGTAGAGGTAGGTTGTCTTTGTATGCTTTTGTCAAAGATGACCTATTCTTATAAGATGCATGACAAAGATGATCTACACGTAACATCTCCCTTCGCAAATAAAAAGACAAGTAAACATGACTATAAATATTACAACTTTGTTTTGTGAAACGGAACGTAAGTACTCTATTTTTATATAATACAAAATTAATATGAACCTGTGATATGAACGTACCCTTACAAATGATATTTGAATTAGCTGGCAATGACAAGCGTTACATACTTCAAAGAAAGAGAATATAAACATTAATCTAGGTTATGTCATTATATGTATTACAATTAGTTACAATAAAAGTGCTTAAAATTAACATGAAATATTCCACAATCTACGGGCAATAGCGACTAGGTTTAATAATGGGGCGACCGTATGACGAACATTTAACGTTGGTGTGATTAGAAGACATGTTTGGACTGTGATGATTGTTGTTTGTTTTTGTTTCAGGTTTGTGGACTGGACGGGATATAATGGAAGGTTTTGTCGGGCTATGCGCCTGAGCATATGATTGGGACTGACTACGGTAATAATTGGGATAATATTCCGCATGTGAACTGTTGAAAGAAGATTGTGACAAGCAATACTTTGGTTTCAGGATGTGCTGACGATTTCGACGGAAGGTTCCTTCAGGAGTGGTAATCAAGTATGACCTAGGCAGTGGACCAACTTGTGAGATGATACCTGGAATCCAAGGACTGTGTGGATGTTTTTTGAAGTACACTTTATCACCAGTGTTTAGTGAAGACAAAGGTTTTGTGTTTTGGTCATAATAAATCTTTGACTTGTTATTTTGTGTTTTGATTTTGTCTTTTAGTAAATTAAAGTTAGGTATTTTAGGTTTCAAATTCTTTTCTAGGACTGGTAGTTTAGTCCTGAGTGTTCTAGACATGAGTAATTGAGCAGGTGAACACATACTGTCTTTAGGTGTATTTCTATATAGTAACAATGCTAGGTGTGGATCGGAATTATCTGCATAACATTTTTTAAGCATATTTTTGATAGTGCCTATGGTTCTTTCTACAAGACCATTTGAACGGCTAAGATATAGACTTGATGTAGTGTGTTCTATTTGCCAATCTAAAGTGAAATCATTAAATTCTTTGGAATTGAATGGTGGACCGTTATCAGACATCAAAATCTTAGGTATTCCATGTCTAGAGAATATAGACTTCAACTGACTAATTACTATTTTACTAGTAGAACCATATTTTAATTGAACGAGTTCCACATATTTTGAAAAATAGTCGACAACTAACATATATTTATCTGAATTTAATTCAAATAGGTCTACACCAACTTTATACCATGGAATTAATTTGACCTCATGCGGCTGTAGTGGTTCTTTCGAGTTATTTCTTCGCATGCTAAGACAAATGTGGCAATTGTGTACATATTTTTCTATTTCTATGTACATGTTAGGCCAATAGACTAGATTTTTAGCAATTTTTTGGCAACTGTGCACACTTTGGTGACCCTCATGAATCTGTTTTAATATGTCATTTCTCATAGAATGTGGTATGACAACGCTATTATTTTTGAAAAGTATACCATTTATTACATGTAAATCTGTTTTCAATGGAAAGTATGGTTTTATAGAATCTGGTAATGACTTTTTGTGTTCTGGCCAGCCTGACCTACAATAGTCAATAAGTAGTGACAGTTCATGGTCTTTAGAGGTAAGTTCTTGAATTTGCTTTAGTTTACTAGGACTGACTGACAATGATCTGATAACTAAATTGACATGTAAATCTAGGTCTGAATCAAGATCTATTAAAGACTGTTCCGGCAAGGCAGCTCTGGAAAGTGTATCAGCGACATAGAGATATTTACCTGGTTTGTATGTGACATTTAGATCATAAGGTTGTAGTCTAAGCATTATTCGCTGTAGACGAGGGGGAATGTTGTAAATTGGCTTATTGAAAAGAGAGACAATGGGCTTATGATCAGTCTCTACTGCAATGTTACGGCCATAAATATATTGGTGGAATTTAGTGCAACCAAAGAGAATCGCAAGTAGTTCTTTTTCTATTTGTGAATAGGCTTGTTGTGACTGAGATAGTGATGCTGAAGCATAAGCAATTGGGTTTTTGTCATGAAAAATTACTGCACCCATGGCATCTTTTGGTGAGTCTACTGAGAGAATAATATCTTTTTTTGGGTTATAATTTGTCAAAACTGGGGCTTTTGTAATGGCTTCTTTTAATAACTTGAATTCCTGCTCATGTATGTCTTGCCATGACCATTCATTATCTTTAGAAAGAAGTTTTCTCAAGTTTGTTGTTTTTTCAGACAAATTCTCTATGTACGACCCTAGATATGTGATCATGCCTAAGAAACGTTGTAGTTCAGTTATGTTAGTAGGAGGTACCATATTGCAAATGGCTTTGACTTTGTTTTCATCAACTCGTACCCCTTCCTTGCTAAAAATGTGTCCTAAGTATTTAACCTCGCTCTTACATACATTTGACTTTTCTTTATTGAATTTTAGCCCTATCTGTCTGGCTCTATCCAAAACTTGCTTAAGTCTAGAATCATGTTCCTGTTTTGTACATCCATAAATTAAAAAATCGTCCATCATGATTTTAACACCAGGGATGTCACTAAACCTTTTTGTAATTTCTGAATGAAAGATTTCTGGGGCAGCATTAATGCCAAAGGGTAGTCTGAGGAATCTATAACGACCTTGAGGTGTTATGAAAGTACATAGCTTAGATGACGCTTCATCTAACTTGAGCATATAAAAGCCTTTGTTTGCATCTAAAGTTGTAAAAAAAACGGTAATTTAAAAAACTAAAAAACCCGCCTGCGTTTCTGTGTAATTTGGAAATGAAAAACCCTAAAACAAGAAAGTCGTCATACCCGATTGCACTTAACTTAAGAAAAATTGTAGCAGTCGGGACCCATTCTAGAAAGTCAGCCGTCTAGTCAGTATATTGGAGTAATCTGCAATGTAGAATAGGTATGTGCTCTCAATTCACTATGCCTCCATTTCTAGAATGGGTCCCGACTGCTACAATTTTTCTTAAGTTAAGTGCAATCGGGTATGACGACTTTCTTGTTTTAGGGTTTTTCATTTCCAAATTACACAGAAACGCAGGCGGGTTTTTTAGTTTTTTAAATTACCGTTTTTTATTTTATTCATTTTTTTAGTTTTATTATTGAATGAGTTCATTTGAATTTGGCGCCAAAAATCCGCCATTTTGTTTTTATTTATTTTGATATACCCAGTGTCATTCTCACAGTAAAAACGTATCTAACGACAACCCTCAAGCTATAATTAATCGAGCCGTTCAGGCTGCAGAGCGTGTCAAACATTTGAATTTGGCGCCAAAAATCCGCCATTTTGTTTTTTTTATTTTGATATACCAAGTGTCACTCTCACAGTAAATACGAATCTAACGACACATCTCAAGCCAAAATCCATCCAGCCGTTCAGGCTGCAGAGCGTACCAAACAATTATACATACAAACATACATACAAACATACATACATACATACATACTCTCGAAAAACATAACCCTCCTTCTGGCGCAGTCGGGTAACAAAAATCCGCCATTTTGTTTTTATTTATTTTGATATACCCAGTGTCATTCTCACAGTAAAAACGTATCTAACGACAACCCTCAAGCTATAATTAATCGAGCCGTTCAGGCTGCAGAGCGTGTCAAACATTTGAATTTGGCGCCAAAAATCCGCCATTTTGTTTTTTTTATTTTGATATACCCAGTGTCACTCTCACAGTAAATACGAATCTAACGACACGTCTCAAGCCAAAATCCATCCAGCCGTTCATGCTGCAGAGCGTGCCAAACAATTATACATACAAACATACATACAAACATACATACATACATACTCTCGAAAAACATAACCCTCCTTCTGGCGCAAATCCGCCATTTTGTTTTTTTTATTTTGATATACCCAGTGTCACTCTCACAGTAAATACGAATCTAACGACACATCTCAAGCCAAAATCCATCCAGCCGTTCAGGCTGCAGAGCGTGCCAAACAATTATACATACAAACATACATACAAACATACATACATACATACATACTCTCGAAAAACATAACCCTCCTTCTGGCGCAGTCGGGTAAAAATTGTGACCCAGATAGACTTGATTTTATTTCATCAATAGTTGAAAATTGGTAATGGGGACGCATTATGGCTTTGTTTAGTTTTCGTGGATCTATAAATAGTCTGAGTTTGCCATTTTTCTTTGACGCAATAACTATGGAACTAACCCATTCTGTTGGTTCCTCAACTTTAGTTATTATTTGATCTTTTTCTAATAATGCTAACTCCTCCTTCAGTTCTTCTAGTAAGCTAAATGGGATTCTACGACATGCATCCACAGATGGAATAGCATCTGTTTTCAATGACAAATGACATTTGAAATTAGTTAGGCAACCTATACCTGTAAAAAGGTCATTGTACTCGACTGGTATATCTTTAGTGACAGTCTCTTTAAAATGAACATTATGGACTCTTTTTATCAGCTTTTTCTTTTTTATTTGCGAAGGGAGATGTTACGTGTAGATCATCTTTGTCATGCATCTTATAAGAATAGGTCATCTTTGACAAAAGCATACAAAGACAACCTACCTCTACCGCACCGCTCTCTTCCACACTGTCATGGCGTAGGCCAATATACGTGTCGTACCAATTAAGTCCTTGTTTAATTGTCCTGGATTCCCAAAGCCCTTTCAACAAAACCTCCAACCATAACAAAGAGAAACTTAACAAAAATGCTCTTGATTTAATTGAAGAGTCAACACAAAACCAATGTTAGAGCCCTTTATGGTATGACCTAAGATATGCTCGTATAACCGCATCTACAGCATACGAGGTTAGTCGCTGCCAAACACCAAATGGATCATTAGTAGCTGCGACCATGGGAGCTAAAACACCTGACACATCAGCTATGAAAAGAGGCCGGAAATTGGAATGATTAGTTATAAAAACTGTGCAGAGTAAACTTAAAACTAAAGTCAAGCCCTGTTTTGTGCCTGTTTAGACAATCGTACTTAAGTAGTAAACTCCAGTCGTGCGTCCGAGCTGACACACACACTTTTTTTTACATCCTGTATAATTGTATGTATCATTGGTTTCTCGGAAACGGCTCTAACGATTTGAATGAAATTTTGTATTTCTTTAACGTTTAATATTCCAAATATTATTAAAAAAATATCACTCCTGAAAAAATCCGTTATCACACAAAACATATTTTTAGTTTACATGCCTAGGAGGTCCAAGCGAGGGTTGAGAGCCTAGGTTCTAATGAAAATGTATCGTTGAGATGCTATGAGCGCACTAGTGCCAATTTCCCCATAGTTATTAAACAAATCTAAACTTTAATTTGGAACTTAAATAAACAAACCCTAGATACTTAATTCGTGTCTTGAACAAAAGATAGGTATAATCCTTTTCGATTCTAATAATGGGCACCAAATGCATCATTCATCTCAGACATGTTTGCTTTTATCAAGCGACTTCCAAAAAGGAGGAGGTTCTCAATTCGTCTGTATTTTTTTTATGTGTTTTACCTCATAACTTTTGATTGGGTCAACCGATTTTTATGATTCTTTTTTTATTTAAATTGAGTGCTTTCCGTGTAGTCCCATATAAATTTTATCAAAATCGGTGTAGTACTTTATTAAAAAATTAACAAAACCAAAAATAATAATACCGAAATGTTATTTGTTGCGATGGAAGTCGCTTTTTCAACGTGTTTAGCGTTTTCAGTTATTTAATACATGTTTAGTCCTATCCAGTGCCTCGACACTCTATGTCGGACGACATGGCCGCCCGCGCCGCGGCTGGCACCGTATTTTACTTGGTCCAGTTATGGCGGTGCAAGTCAAGTGTCGGCCGATAAATAAAGTGCAACTTCACAATTTTATTGACTGTTTTTGGATTGTTCGGTGTGGTCGTTACAAATGGGCTACGAAGGTTCTCTCCGTAGCATACTGACTATATGTATTGTAGCAAAGTTTAAATAAAATTAGGAAAGTTAGGTACTTAAAAAATCATTTGCTACATGAATACGTAAAGATTTTGAGTGTTTGGCCTAAAACTTGAAGTTTAGCTAAGGAAAAAGAAGATCTGGTAAGTAAAATATTATATATAAAGAATATTATTAAAATTGTAGAAACCTTTTGTTATCGCCAGCATATGAAAAAAACACCTAACCGGAATTTGGTTATGTGTAGCCGAAATTAAAATTAATTTGCCTAAGTAAAATTATACCTAAAATAGAAAATTTAATTACCTTATTTTTTGGTAAATTCATACGTACGGAGTCGCAATAACCTTAACAAATACTTAAAATTAAATAAGAAAAACACATCAACACATCAGGTCCAAAAAAAGGTTCAACAGCTTTTTTTAAATTTTCTTCAACACGGACTTCGGGAACAGAATAATTAAAAAGATGTTTCTTGTGCACGCAGAGGAAGGAATAGACCACCGGGATCTACGCCGGCACCGGGTTCAATAGGCGTTGCACGATAGAAGTGTGAATAATATTTCTGTTCGAAGATGTAAGACGTACAAAGCATCACGGATCACTCGCGGTTGGTGTCCAAAATGGAGCCTTGTAATACTCGTATAGGTGGAATTCCTAAAACGAGTAACGGACAAGATTGATCCACCAGGCCACAAAAAGAACAGCAAAAGAATAAACATACCTTGAAAAATCCAGCAAGGGCACCTTTAAGCAGAACATAACTACATTTGGAACTTGTAGATTAAAAAATAATTAATTTCGTAAATATTTCAGAAGAAAATCCGGTTGATTTGGCGAGAGCAAAACTTCTGTCATAAAAAATCTGAGTTTATCAAGAATTTAAATTTTCAAAACAATTCGAAAAGTAAAACTCAAACGCAAGGAGTTGCAAAGCAAGGTTTTCGTAGCAAAGACTTTTGCCACAGTATGTAGTAGGTACTAGGATTTCCCGCGGCTCTGCCCGCGCGGATATCGTTTTATTGACTGTACTCGAGCGTGAAAATGATGTTTTTTTATGAATAAAATCCATAAAGAGTTTTTCTTTTTCCTTTACTTTATCTACCTCTACATAAAGTTGAAGCGTGAAGACGGAGCATATAAACAAACAGCTATCCCACGGGAAAAACTAAAAAAATCGGGATAAAAGATAGGTAGCCTATGCCCTTCTTCATGCCACAGGAAACGTGTATGCCAAATTTCCTCTAAATTGGTTGAGGAATTGAAGCATTAAGAGATAACAAACAATACACATTCTCACATTTATTATATTAGTAGGGAGAATTGATACATTTTTTTTGCAATATTTTGTTTATGATTTAACCTATGCGAGTCATCACTCATCATATCAGCTCGACAAAGGCCTCCCCCAAGGATATCCACGACGACCGGTCCTGCGCTGCCCGCATCCAGTGGCTTCCTGCGATCTTCACCAGGTCGTCAGTCCACCGCGTGGGAGGCCTGCCTTCGATACGTTTTCGGTGCGCGGCCGCCACTCAAGAACTTTACTGCCCCAATGGCCATCTGTTGTACGAGTTATACGATTATTATACGGGTATAATAATTTAACAGGGAATGCAAAAAATATAATATAGCCAAAGTTACGTTTTGCAATTCCATCCAGTCTGCATAAAAAAGTTAATATCGAAAACTTTGACATTCGTGATAGTATATCCTGTCACTGGAATGTTACTTTTTAGGGTTCGTACCCAAAGGATGCCAACGGGACCCTATTACTAAGCCTCCGTCGTCCGTCCGTCTGTCCGTCTGCGTATCAGTCAGTTAGCTTTATTTTATGTAGCGTAATAGACAGACAGTTGCAATTTTCACAGATTGTGCATTTTTATTGCCGCTATAAAAAAATATTATTATAATTAAATTAAAATTAAAGGGGGGCCCCATACAGTAACGTGATTTTTTCCCGAAGGTAAGGAACCCTTTGTTTGCGAGTGTGACGTGCACTTGGCCAGCTTTTTATAGACAGTAAGCGTAAGCAGTACCAAAACGAAATATATACATACACAAAAGGAATATGTGGGCTATTCAAACAGAAATAAGCCAATATATCTCTCAAAGGTCTCCAAACGTCTCCCAAAATGCCAGAAATGTACAGGAAGTTATCATAACTTGTTCATATCAACTTTACCCCAAACAAGCAAAATTCAAGAATAAAGCGATACTTAAAAAAATCAAACTTAAATTTGAAAAAAAAAACAATAAAAATACGAGTGTGCTTTAGACCACACTACTGAAGTAAAACTTCTTTAGCTCCACCTATATGTATGAAAGTAAATACTTAGTCTTTTTGTCATATAAAGATATAGACAGTTTATGAAAAGAGTTTTATTGTCCTCTAAAAATGATCAAATCTTTTTTATTATACATGGTGTTTGGGAAGTAGTTCAGAAAACTGAAAGGCGAGCCAGAGGCGGTCATTTGGAATAGAATTGACTTAATACACTTGTAGCCTAAGTCTCACAGTTTTTTGAGATATTCGCTTTTTAATTTTCAGATTTTGTATGAAAAACGCATTTGTTTAAATATTACGTGATTTTCCAAAAAAAAGTTATACAACAGTTAAAGTGCAAAATACTGTAAAAACTTCCCCATTTTATCAGCTTTCCAACGAAAACTTTGACTCTGTCTCCCTTTTCAGTTTTCTGCACTACTTCCCAAACACCCTGTATATGTTTGTTTGACAACCGATATTGCTGCCTTGCCTATCGATATTGTTGGTTAACAAAAATAAATAGTATCTCTCTTTTTATCTTCACTAATTACATAAATTCACTAATTATACCGTTCGCTTCGCCCGAACAAACTTCCGTAACGCGCTCGTCACGCATCCACCAGCTCACTCCCCAAGCGTGCGTAAAGAAGTTTTACTTGAAAAACTTGATTATTTTATATGAAAAATCAAATTTTAAAAATGAGTTCTTGCACAAGCCCCAGTTAACGGATCCTGAACACAT
The DNA here is from genome assembly GCA_947284805.1 of Coleophora flavipennella. Classification (NCBI taxonomy): domain Eukaryota; kingdom Metazoa; phylum Arthropoda; class Insecta; order Lepidoptera; family Coleophoridae; genus Coleophora; species Coleophora flavipennella. The sequence goes on from OX369301.1 coordinate 11,672,614, forward strand.
TTACTCACACCCTGTAACATCCATCGTGGATTTTTCTCCATATGACGACTACAAGACGAGAACAGATCTCATTCGGCTCCGTCGATGTATGACACGTGAATTATTCATAGAATATCTTATCTTCGGCGCGAACTGTAGATGTATGCTTTAGCAACGAACCACTATTTGCCTTGTGATTCTTGTGAATGTCAGCAGCGACGTTCGCTCAGTCTCAACTCTTAACTCCAAATTGAAATAAATGGAAAATACCTTATATCAGCTGCCTGAAATATGGAAAGTCTGGATAAGAGCAAGCTGCCAAAATTTGTGGGTTTTTGCTAGAATATTTTGAGTCGGCCCAAGCTTCGTGAACGTGAAAACTATACAGCTGATTCTTGAACCTATTTCTTTCGTATGGGTAAATAAAAAATAGGATTTCGAGGTTTTACGCTCAATACTTTTTATTTTGTAAAAATATGTAGTTATGAGAGATTATTGATTTTTTCTCTTACATTACATAAGTAAGGCACGTGAAATAAATACCGACTTGACAGACAAAACAACTAAGGTGAAATTTTCCTTGGGTAAACGAATATAATGCGTTTACGCCCAAAGTCAAGGACGTCGTAGGTCGTGTAGAGGCACTCACTCGAAATTCAACTGGAAACTAAGATCAGTTGTTCGCCAGTGCCGCGCGGGGAGCCTGCTCTTAAAATAAAGTAAATAAATAAAAAGCCTATTATTTCAAGTACCGTAAGACGACACTAAAAAGAAGAAACAACATAAAATATTTACTGAAAATCAATAAAAAATATAACTTGACTGCTTAAAATGTATCCTATGTTACTCATGGGTTCAAAACGAATTTAACAACACTTCGCACTCCAAAATCCATCAAGCCGTTTAGGCAACACAGCGTGCCAAGAAATTAATCTCTCTCTCTCTTATCGTGTGGCACAATTAACCGTGCTATCCAAGGGACAGCGGACGGCGGTTGCCTGGTGTTGCACTTAGCATCACCCGCGGTCACGTGAAGGGCATTTAGATTAACACCTACGGACGTGTGCAACGCTACCTTTATACACATATGGAATCAGATGTGCAGGTTTCCTCACAATGTTTTCCTTCATCGTTAAAGCAATCGGTAATAAATGTACGTACGTTTCGAAAAACTCATTGGTACATCGGCCGTCCGGGTCTGAACCTGGGACCTCTGGTTAGGAGGATCGAGTCGTTACCGGTTGAGCCGCCGACGCTGTAATCACATACTACACTCGGAAAACATAACCCTCCTTCTGGCGCATTTCGGTAATTAGTACATTAATGAGTCTGCAAATCTACCTAACTCAAATGACTAGTAGTCACCTAACTTATAAAGAGAAATAACTCAAGTGATTAGTCATGGGTCTACTCAACGGATCTACTCAATGGATGTCCTGAGAAATAAGTTTCTCGATAGACCCACACTTTCGAAACTGGTTCTAACGAGAAATAAGTTTCTCGATAGACCCACACTTTCGAAACTGGTTCTAACGAGAAATAAGTTTCTCGATAGACCCACACTTTCGAAACTGGTTCTAACGAGAAATAAGTTTTATCGATAGACCCACACTTTCGAAACTGGTTCTAACGAGAAATAAGTTTCTCGATAGACCCACACTTTCGAAACTGGTTCTTACGAGAAATAAATAAATCAATAGATCCACCATGGATCTACTCAATGGATATACTGAGAAGCAGTGAACCTGAAATAAATACACGTATTATTCAGCTACTTAAGTTAACTGAGAATAATTACTTTAAAAAAATACGTTATACCGTTACGACGTCGAGGTGATATTTTATTTTTCCCTCACAACATCGCATCCAATACAGAAATTTTAATATATAAATAACTAGCTGTTTCCCGCGGCTTCACATGCAGCTTAAGTTGAGGGTTAAAAAAAACATTTCATGGTTCCAACACTGCCCTGTTGTACGATTTCCGGTGTAAACGTAGTTGTCCATTATTTCAGTACGTGCACAATGCAAAAAGGTTATTTCTGAGATAAGCAAAAAAAACCGTTCTCATTTTGGGAGGCTCGTAATAACGCCAAAACGTGGTTAGGGAGTTATTCTGCCGATCGTGCCTTTGCCAAGGGGTCGTTCATCTTGTCCCTTCGCTACTTTTTTTTGGTTCATGCAAATTTTTCAACCCGAATTTTTGTACTTGTATTTACAAACTTTTTTAAATTACTGGCTGGGCGACGATAATTTATACTCAAGGGACGGGGGCAACGCTATCGCGTGGGCGAGATAACGGATTAACCATCAAAGTGATGTAGGCAGATACCTATATACTAAAGCAACACATAATATTATATTAAATTGTTAAGTAAGTATTTTGGTTTAAACATTTTTAGAAAAAAAAATTACATAGTTTTTTAACTTAATATTTGGGAGCGTTTAACTCCAATCTTACCTGATGTAAAGCGATGATGTGGTCGAATGTAGAACACGCTGTACCAAGCAATGCCTATTCACTCTCGCCTTGAAGACTACTTTTTTTTTAAAAAAAAGGTATCATTGTTATGGTTATGCGGAAATGTGTGTTGGTACAGAACTCCTAGTCAAGCCCGATTCGCTCTTGGCCGGTTTTATTAAACGGACAACCTTATTTTAAGTATGTATTTGTTATTTTTATTTGTTGGAAAAATTGACATTTAAAACAAAAGTTTATTTTTTTAAATTTCAAAAGCCACTCTCTTTAAGTTCCACAAACTGGCGGCACGTAAGCTCGGTATTATCACACCCTGGACTGGACACTTCATACAACGGGGAAACGACAAAAAGGAATGACGGAACAAACAAAATCGCGGTGAAATTCTTTACGTTCGACAACCAAACAGTAACCAATCTGCATCAGTCTGGGTGACGAGGGGGTGAGGTCGCAATGTAGAGAGCGGCAGGGAGTGTCCATTGTCCATACTGTATGTTAGTACTAATATACTACGTACTTTGGTAATAGTGCTAATATAATTCGACGCTTGAAAGGCAAAAGGTCACAAGCGCCACTTTGGCCAAAATGAGTTACGTATGAAGTCATACATAGTTTTTTTTTCTGAGTCGAATGCACTGGGTTTCACTTCAATAGGAGGATTTTGTTGTCGCATATGCCTGATGTGATTTTAGAAAAATGAGGTATCAAGCGACACACAATTAGGTCATTTCAGGAAATTGACATTTATGCCTGACTAAAAAACAAGAAAATAATGCACTTCGGCGTTCCGTGCATTTTTGCTTTTTGATATTTTCATAAGCATGACATTTAAGTGGTTTTGCTTTAAGGTCTTGATAATAAATATTACATTTACTTCTTTTCTACCTGTTAAATCATAAACATATTTGAGCACTTATTGCTTTTTGCCTATCCAGAACAAAAACAAAATAGGTGTTTAGATTGTTTTTGTTTTCATCATATCAGCCACAAATCGTCCACTGCTGGACAAAGGCCTCCCCCAAGGATTTCCACGACGACCGGTCCTGCGCTGCCCGCATCCATCGGCTTCCTGCGACCTTCACCAGGTCATCGGTCCACCGCGTGGGAGGTCTGCCTACAGAACAACGGTATGTTTACAATTGTATGTTTTTGTTTTACTTTATAACTAATCGAATGTCGCTTAGCCTGTTTTTGCCTGGAACCATCAGAAAATATTGTGTCGTTTTTTCCCTTCTGCCTCTTTGTAGAATTATGTTTGACATTGCTTATGCAGTTTTTACCTTTACAATAAACGATAACGGACAATGTCAGCAAAGAGATCACTGCAGCTAAAGGCAGATGCCAGAAATGCGGGCAGAGCAACTGAAGACACCTTGCGTATGCCGAGACCCCCAAAACGAACCGGAAGCGAAGCCTTGATCCACGCTTTAGATGTAAGCTGACGATTTAGTATCTTTGTCAGAAGATTAGCAACACAATCATCAACAGTAGACAATAAGTTCTGAAACTTCCACAGGTGGAAGCAGCACATGACATAGGTAAACTTTGGCACAAACAGGCAAAACTTTATTATCGTTAGAGCCATGTGTGAATTAATGTTAAGTAGGCAGTCAAAGGATTCTTGAAATTTATCTACTTGATCTTGTATGAAACCTGGGATGGAGTCGTCCAGGATGGGAGCTCCAAGATGACGGAGAGACGCATCTGAAGCTAACTGAATGTTAGGAGCAATATTGTTCAAGTTTTCTGCCTTTGGTTTTATTTATTAGTTGATTATATTTATTGTTATTTTCTTTTAAATACCCTTTCTACACAAAGATATCTTTTACACGAACGACATTTCATATCTACAACCGCCAACACCTCTCAGCGATTGCGGTAGGTATCATAGACATTAAGTTGTTGTTCGTATTAAAAGAGCAGGAAGAAATCAATAAACACTCTCAAAGTGTGCTAATTATAAAATAAAATAGGTACTTTCCTTAAAGTTTAAAACAAACAGTAATATAATAATCAATTTTGCATGTCTTTTTACCATTATTCTTAAATTTAAGGCTATAATGTATTGAAATTAAAAGCGGCATAACCATTGGTCTTGTCATTTTTACGGTTTTGTCTCTCTAAAATAAATCATTAAAGCACCGTTTACAACTTTTTTAAGTACACAACTTTACTTTTTTGTTTTATTTAAGATATTTTTACTCAGAAATTGACACAGATAAACTTTTAATTGAGATGTTTCGCCTTTTATTTAAAAATCTCAGTGTGTCGTCACAAAGTTTCTACTTGCATTTGTTTTCAGAGAAAAGTGACATGAGGTGCTTTGTACTGATCGATTTTATTTTTTAATGTAGTTTATGCCTTTTTGCTTCGATTTAAAAAAAAAAATGTCGTGCCGCTTGCTCCTTTTCTACTTGCCGCCTTGCCATGATTTTAAAGCATAAGCGCCACTATCTCAGGAACTAAGGATTGTATTTATTAAATATTCATTGGAGTACGTAAAGCACGTTTTTATAAGTTTTCTGCCTTTGGTTTTATATAAAAAGGTTTACCGAATAAAAAGTTATGATTTTTTTTCGGAATTCTTAAACTTTAAACGGCTCCCCTGTAAAGTAGGTATTTGGCACTTGTTACCTTTTGCCTTTCAAGCGTCGAATATATAATTTGGTAATATGGTCCCAATAACCACCTACCTACCAATAAAACGGCACATAGAAATGCTTGCTTAACAACTATTCACATTTCAAAAGTAGGTAGGTACCTACATGAATTGTAATAGTACTTACTTTAATAAAAACGTGGTGCCGTGTTTAATGAGTAACGTAATACCTTTTCAGCGTTTCGCCCCACTTTGTTTGAAACAAAGAGTAATGGCGCCACATCATATTGTACGAACACGTGTTCTAGCGAACAACCATAAAGGTGTGTTTTGAATGCGAACGAATATTCAGCAACGAATTGTCGACAGCCGCTTTTTAACAAATCTGTGTTTTATTTTTCGGTACACTCTCTGATTACGCAAATTTTACGTCGAAACGTATATGAGTGGTGAAAGAACATTTCGAAATGTGAATAAATGATATTCTTTACATTAGGAAGCGCAGGTAGGCACAGTATACCTACTAACTCGTTGGAGAATACTTATAGGTATAAAACGATTAAAAAGCAGGACACCGAAATTAAAAAAATTGAGCTACAATCAAAATTCCTATTAACCAACGAATAAAAATACAATGAATAATCGTCTATCTAATTCTTGATCAAAATTATGCAGCTCCTACAAAAATTAAAAATCCATATTTTTCGGTATTAAGACGTATCTAAACACACCTCGCCCTCCAAAATCCATCAAGCCGTTCAGGCTACAGACAGAGCGCCGAGCGCGCCAAACAAATAAATAAACTCTTTTTTGGTTATTCGGGTAAAATTGTATCCTAGTCACTCACGGGATCGAGACTAATTTAACGACACCTCGAACTTCAAAATCCATCAAGCGGCTTAGGCTACAGGGCATGCCAAAGAAATAATCAGACATACATACATACATACATGTATGCGTGTAGGCATTTAAAATTTTTGAAATTTTCACAGTATGCATTACAGTATGCATGCATGCAATACATACATTCATACAAACATACATACGTAAACTCGAAAAACTAACCCTCCTTATGGCGCAGTCGGGTAAAAAGCGCCCTTTACACATTAAACTTTTTTTCCTTAATATTTTAATTTTTTTCTTAATTATAATTTGATATTTAAAAAAAATACTTGATTAAAGGTCCAACCCGAATAAATCCTGTTCCATATTTTTTTTCTTACTTAAATAATCTTTTTTTACTTATATAAACTCTAGTCTGAATTCAACAGAGCGCATAATAGAAAAAGTGACAGAGGAGTACGCTATGTGTGAAGAGTGTGCTCTAAGTGAGGAGTACCCTGAATTAAGGCGATCAGGCCATACTCGACCACGCGGGCCCAGTGCGGGTTGGTCGACTGCACACACAACCTTCGAGTTTCTTCGCAGGCGTGTGCAGGTTTCTTCACGATGTTTTCCTTCACCGTTAAAGCAATCGGTAAGTATATGTACGTAGGTTTTGAAAAACTCATTGGTACATTGGACGTCCAGATTTGAAATTTATTATACAGGATTTATAATTAATATTGAAGTCTCGCTCTAGACTACAACAGGTAGGACCAATCAGGACACACCCCAACAAAAACATTAATGGGATCAAGAAGTATTGTTACAGCCGTATGAAATTTTATATTGTTATTTTATATTACATTCTCCCGAACATTATATTATGCCCTGGAAGCCTTCCAAAACTCGTGTGGATCATATTTCGTCGGATGGTACGCTTATTGCGAGCCAGTGAGTAGAAAGGGGGTCACCATTTCAGTGTAAACGAGTTCCTACTATGTTGCCTTGTTGCTATAATTGTTTTTATTAAGGTTCCATAGTCAACAAGGAACCCTCATAGTTTCGCCATGTCTGTCCGTCTGTTCGCGGCCTAGCTCAGAGACTATTAGTACCAGAAAATTGTAATTTGGCATTGGTATACAAATTAGGTAAGATAAAGCCTTATAAAACACTTTTTTAGGGTACCTCATCTCCCCTACAATAACGTAACCTGAAGAGGCGGTGGTATTTTTTTAGTAATCACATTGTGTGGGGTATTGTCGAATAGGTCTTTTAAAAACTACTGAGGGGTTTTTGGAAACCATTCCTCGATTCAGGTTAAGCTATAAAGTGCTAGTTTTAGCTCTAGTCAAGTTCTTCCAGATAAACCGCTATTTCAGAACATCTGAAAAAATTTTGATTCTAGGACATATAATCAATTTAAAAGGAAAACTATCAGGCTGAGTAGGTTTTCTTAGATTAGGAATAATAGTCGACCAACTTAAGATGTACAGTTTTTTTTTTTGAATTTTCCATGCAAAATATTCTATTACCAACTGCAAATATAATTTTGGTTTTTAAATATACATGTATTTTTTGAATAGGCTACGGAATCGGCACCCTTCTTTGCGCGAGTCCAACTCACACTCGGCCGGTTTCTATTATACCACTTAAGCTTCTAGTAGTAGTTTTAATTTAAAATTTATAAATTACTAGTATTCCTGGCGAACTTCGTACCACCTTACACTACACTACCCTACCCTACCCTACACTACCCTACACTACACCACACTACCCTAACCTACCCTACACTACACTACACTACCCTACCCTACCCTACCCTACACTACACTACCCTACACTACCCTACCCTACCCTACATAACAACCTTCTCCTGACAATAACGAACTCGATAAAACAAGAATTAGCGAAATCGGTCCAGCCGTTAACGCGTGATGCCGTGACATAGGGATTCATAGTTATATATATATATATATAACTATGAATCCCTATGTCACGGCATCACGGCGGATTCATAGTTATATATATATAGGGATTCATAGTTATATATATATATATATATATATAACTATGAATCCCTATGTCACGGCATCACGCGTTAACGGCTGGACCGATTTCGCTAATTCTTGTTTTATCGAGTTCGTTATTGTCAGGAGAAGGTTGTTATATAAATATAAATAGTCAGTTGTAATTAAACAAATGATGTGAATAAGACTTACATAATCACAGCATACGCTGTCTATCCATCTGTCCATTCGTCTTTCCTTTAAAAGGCTGTATGTACCTATCTTCTAAACCGTAATAGAGGTAGCTGGCAGATTTTTTTTATTAAGGAGGATTTAATAATTTTGTACCTACCAAATAGTAATCTCACTTTATTAAATATCGTATGGTATAAAATTATATAATATTAGTAGCTGTTGCTCACGGCTACCCCCCCGCAGATACCGTATTTTGCCGTTCACGTGAGAATTTCCCAAAGTCCTTTCTTAGCGAATGCCTACGTCATAATTATTGCTATCTGTATGCCATATTTCGTCCTTATCCGTCCAGTGGTTTTAGCTGTGCGTTGATAGATCAGTCAGTCAGAGAAGATGAAAGTCTGAAAAAATCCTCACTTTCCATCAGGTAATATGTCAAACGCACTTTCTTTTTTAATAAAAATAATAATTATATTAAGATGCTATTTTTTGCATTTAAAAATTATGTTTAAACTTCAATATTTAAAGCTTTATAATATCAGTCAAAGGACGTTCACTGCTGGACATAGGCCTCCCCAAAGGATTTTCACGGCGACCGGTTCTGCGCTGCCCGCATACAGCGGCTTGCTGCGACCTTCACCAGGTCATCAGTCCACCGGCTGCCTGCGCCACGTTTTCTATTGGTTTGGTAGCCTGGCACCTGCCGGGGATTCTTCACGCCCCATGTCCGCCGTTACCTAGACCACTACCGGAGCCGGTAGTTGCGAGGCTGCGGGGGACTAGGGGCCATTTTTTTGTTGTTTAGATCATTGGGGGGTGTTGCCGTAATCGCCTCGCTTGGCAGGCGGGTTGGCGATCGCAGTGCTATTGCAGGTCGACTGCAAGTCACGGAAAGGACGCTGCTGCCAATCCTTCGGTTTGAGCCGACCTTTACGATACCTATTGGAAGAGATGGGATGGCCCTATTCTAAGCCGGGAGCCTTACGACAATGGAAGAGATATTTTAGTGTGAAATTGCCGATTCAGTTTCTAAAGTTTAATGCCAATTTAATGGAAAAAAAAAGTTATTTTTTTTTATTGACCTTATGGTGACACTACTTAGTTATTAGTAACTAGTGGCATGTCTTTCATGTTCCAATCCCCTGAGCTATGTACCGTTAAATGGAACAGAGGCGTTTTCTTAGTGGTCAGATGGGGTAATTTTTAGACAAGTTCATCATCATCATCATCATCATCATCATATCAGCCGAAAGACGTCCACTGCTGGACATAGGCCTACCCCAAGGATTTTCACGGCGACCGATTTTGCGCTGCCCGCATCTAGCGGCTTCCCGCGACCTTTACCAGGTTATCGGACTAGACTATAGTTGATTTTCTTGAAAGTTCCTGAAAGTGACAAAATCTAAAGAAAAAATGACAATCAACGAGGAAACTGCTGCAATTACTCTAGAGCTTTAAAATTAAAAGTGTGTATATTTGCCTTAAAAAATGGTGATTTCTTGAGTTGAAAACAACCGTCATCATGGATGGGTTTAAAGCCACCATGCGCTCTAAATATATTGACAATAAGCACACATTTACCAGCTTCTAATTTCTAATATTCTAATTATATTTTGAGAACACATTTTGTTTTGATGACTACTTTTTGATCATTTTCTTCTTTAAATTTTTTTATCCAATCGGCAATTTATTATGAAACACCTAATATTATGACGAATGACGCGATTCCTGAATACATACACAAAACTCAGACGCGGTGTAAAAATACCTACATACAGTTGTCCAACACCTTTCATACTCGTATTTGCGTCAAAGACACTAGACATCTCTGGCGCTGCACGATGGCGCTGTGCTGGCGCTTCAATGAAATGTCCCGAACGGTGACTGGGGCAGTTGGGGTCGACCTCCTCAGTCTTGCCACGCGGTCCCAACACAGTTTCCTAGTCTAGACGTCTCCGTTGGACGACTGTATGAATCTTTTAGACTGCAGGTCAGATCAAGATCAATGGTTCTTGATCTGAGGCCCATAGCCGCTAATTTTACTACAATAGCACATCACATAGCCCGAGATTGTGAGGATCGTTGGATCAGTTAGCATAAAAATGAATGTTAAAAAACTAGAACCCGACTTAGGAAAATCTTTACTGAAAAGTATGAAAACAAGAGTTTCCCGCCTGAAATTGTAGCCTTTATTTTTAGTTATAGCCGTGTCGTGAGCCATAATGTTATAGCCGTGTCGTGAGCCATAATGTTATAGCCGTGTCGTGAGCCATAATGTTATAGCCGTGTCGTGAGCCATAATGTTATAGCCGTGTCGTGAGCCATAATGTTATAGCCGTGTCGTGAGCCATAATGTTATAGCCGTGTCGTGAGCCATAATGTTATAGCCGTGTCGTGAGCCATAATGTTATAGCCGTGTCGTGAGCCATAATGTTATAGCCGTGTCGTGAGCCATAATGTTATAGCCGTGTCGTGAGCCATAATGTTATAGCCGTGTCGTGAGCCATAATGTTATAGCCGTGTCGTGAGCCATAATGTTATAGCCGTGTCGTGAGCTATAATGTTATAGCCGTGTCGTGAGCCATAATGTTATAGCCGTGTCGTGAGCCATAATGTTATAGCCGTGTCGTGAGCCATAATGTTATAGCCGTGTCGTGAGCCATAATGTTATAGCCGTTTCGTGAGCCATAATGTTATAGCCGTGTCGTGAGCCATAATGTTATAGCCGTGTCGTGAGCCATAATGTTATAGCCGTGTCGTGAGCCATAATGTTATAGCCGTGTCGTGAGCCATAATGTTATAGCCGTGTCGTGAGCCATAATGTTATAGCCGTGTCGTGAGCCATAATGTTATAGCCGTGTCGTGAGCCATAATGTTATAGCCGTGTCGTGAGCCATAATGTTATAGCCGTGTCGTGAGCCATAATGTTATAGCCGTGTCGTGAGCCATAATGTTATAGCCGTGTCGTGAGCCATAATGTTATAGCCGTGTCGTGAGCCATAATGTTATAGCCGTGTCGTGAGCCATAATGTTATAGCCGTGTCGTGAGCCATAATGTTATAGCCGTGTCGTGAGCCATAATGTTATAGCCGTGTCGTGAGCCATAATGTTATAGCCGTGTCGTGAGCCATAATGTTATAGCCGTGTCGTGAGCCATAATGTTATAGCCGTGTCGTGAGCCATAATGTTATAGCCGTGTCGTGAGCCATAATGTTATAGCCGTGTCGTGAGCCATAATGTTATAGCCGTTTCGTGAGCCATAATGTTATAGCCGTGTCGTGAGCCATAATGTTATAGCCGTGTCGTGAGCCATAATGTTATAGCCGTGTCGTGAGCCATAATGTTATAGCCGTGTCGTGAGCCATAATGTTATAGCCGTGTCGTGAGCCATAATGTTATAGCCGTGTCGTGAGCCATAATGTTATAGCCGTGTCGTGAGCCATAATGTTATAGCCGTGTCGTGAGCCATAATGTTATAGCCGTGTCGTGAGCCATAATGTTATAGCCGTGTCGTGAGCCATAATGTTATAGCCGTGTCGTGAGCCATAATGTTATAGCCGTGTCGTGAGCCATAATGTTATAGCCGTGTCGTGAGCCATAATGTTATAGCCGTGTCGTGAGCCATAATGTTATAGCCGTGTCGTGAGCCATAATGTTATAGCCGTGTCGTGAGCCATAATGTTTTAGCCGTGTCGTGAGCCATAATGTTATAGCCGTGTCGTGAGCCATAATGTTATAGCCGTGTCGTGAGCCATAATGTTATAGCCGTGTCGTGAGCCATAATGTTATAGCCGTGTCGTGAGCCATAATGTTTTAGCCGTGTCGTGAGCCATAATGTTATAGCCGTGTCGTGAGCCATAATGTTATAGCCGTGTCGTGAGCCATAATGTTATAGCCGTGTCGTGAGCCATAATGTTATAGCCGTGTCGTGAGCCATAATGTTATAGCCGTGTCGTGAGCCATAATGTTATAGCCGTGTCGTGAGCCATAATGTTATAGCCGTGTCGTGAGCCATAATGTTATAGCCGTGTCGTGAGCCATAATGTTATAGCCGTGTCGTGAGCCATAATGTTATAGCCGTGTCGTGAGCCATAATGTTATAGCCGTGTCGTGAGCCATAATGTTATAGCCGTGTCGTGAGCCATAATGTTATAGCCGTGTCGTGAGCCATAATGCTATAGCCGTGTCGTGAGCCATAATGTTAAAGCCGTGTCGTGAGCCATAATGTTATAGCCGTGTCGTGAGCCATAATGTTATAGCCGTGTCGTGAGCCATAATGTTATAGCCGTGTCGTGAGCCATAATGTTATAGCCGTGTCGTGAGCCATAATGTTATAGCCGTGTCGTGAGCCATAATGTTTTAGCCGTGTCGTGAGCCATAATGTTATAGCCGTGTCGTGAGCCATAATGTTATAGCCGTGTCGTGAGCCATAATGTTATAGCCGTGTCGTGAGCCATAATGTTATAGCCGTGTCGTGAGCCATAATGTTATAGCCGTGTCGTGAGCCATAATGTTTTAGCCGTGTCGTGAGCCATAATGTTATAGCCGTGTCGTGAGCCATAATGTTATAGCCGTGTCGTGAGCCATAATGTTATAGATGTGTCGTGAGCCATAATGTTATAGCCGTGTCGTGAGCCATAATGTTATAGCCGTGTCGTGAGCCATAATGTTATAGCCGTGTCGTGAGCCATAATGTTATAGCCGTGTCGTGAGCCATAATGTTATAGCCGTGTCGTGAGCCATAATGTTATAGCCGTGTCGTGAGCCATAATGTTATAGCCGTGTCGTGAGCCATAATGTTATAGCCGTGTCGTGAGCCATAATGTTATAGCCGTGTCGTGAGCCATAATGTTTTAGCCGTGTCGTGAGCCATAATGTTATAGCCGTGTCGTGAGCCATAATGTTATAGCCGTGTCGTGAGCCATTATGTTATAGCCGTGTCGTGAGCCATAATGTTATAGCCGTGTCGTGAGCCATAATGTTATAGCCGTGTCGTGAGCCATAATGTTTTAGCCGTGTCGTGAGCCATAATGTTATAGCCGTGTCGTGAGCCATAATGTTATAGCCGTGTCGTGAGCCATAATGTTATAGCCGTGTCGTGAGCCATAATGTTATAGCCGTGTCGTGAGCCATAATGTTATAGCCGTGTCGTGAGCCATAATGTTATAGCCGTGTCGTGAGCCATAATGTTATAGCCGTGTCGTGAGCCATAATGTTATAGCCGTGTCGTGAGCCATAATGTTATAGCCGTGTCGTGAGCCATAATGTTATAGCCGTGTCGTGAGCCATAATGATAGGGACTTACGATATAAATTTGATAACGATAGAGGTTACCCTTACAGGTAAGAAAAATTTTTTGCCGCTCCGGTTAACCCTAGATAAAGGGGAAAATAAAGGCTATGGTTTCAGGCGTAAAACTTTTGTTTTCATACTTTTCAGTGAAGATTTCTCGCACTCAGCTAAAGCTGATAAAATTCAAAGGTTTTCTTACTTTTATTTTATTTCCATATCTTTGCTACCCGCGTGTCCTGTCGCTTGATTGTAGCGCGCGCACTTGGAGCCGTCGCATAATATCGCATATACAGGGTCTTCGGCAGATGGTTGAAAATACGAAAATGGGGGATAGGTGGGGTCGCCTCCCACCTATTTTGAGAATTAAAAAAAATCTAGGACTTGTAATTTTTTTTACAGGATTTTTTTTCCTTTTTTTAGAAATTTTGCCATTTTTATACCTTTGAACACATGTAACTTTTTGTTTTTGAAAGCTAGCTCCAAAATCTTTTTTTTAATAGACTTTTATAAGATTGTCGGCTCTAAAAAAATTTTGTTTGTTTCAAGTTATTGCTAAAAACAAAAATGTGGGCCCCCGAACTTAAAAAAAAAGTTGAACAAAAATTTAAAAGTCAACTTTGCGATGCATTTAAAAAAAAAAATAATGGGGCTGGAAGGCTTCTGTTTTTTTTTAAACATCTCTAAAGTTTATGCTTTTGAATGGTATTTAATTTGTTTCGGTATCTTTTTTGTAACCGGAGTTGTTAATTTTTTTTACTCAATTGAACCATGTTGACGAAATTCCACTAGTTACATGTTTTGTGAAATGTATCAAATGCTAAGTTGAAAATAATGTAAATACTTACTGTTGGGACGGTTACAAAGAGCAGGTACGTTTTTTTACATTCTTGCACACACATAATGGCTATCTTTTGTCACAAACACAGCAAAGTGAAATTAACGAAAACAAAAAAAAAACGTTAACGTTATTAACGTTTGTGATTTTGTTAAGTTTTTTTGTTGTTTGTCACTTTTTGTTATTATCAGACGTTTTGTTAAGACTTTGTTGTGGTTTAAAATGGCTCAATTTACCAATGCGGAATATGCGGACATTTTATTGGCATATGGAAGTGCTAACTCCAATATGCCAATAAATGACAAAAGATAGCCATTATGTGTGTGCAAGAATGTAAAAAAACGTACCTGCTCTTTGTAACCGTCCCAACAGTAAGTATTTACATTATTTTCAACTTTGCATTTGATACATTTCACAAAACATGTAACTAGTGGAATTTCGTCAACATGGTCCAATTGAGTAAAAAAAATTAACAACTCCGGTTACAAAAAAGATACCGAAACAAATTACATACCATTCAAAAGCCTAAGCTTTAGAGATGTTTTAAAAAAAACAGAAGCCTTCCAGCCCCATTTTTTTTTTTTAAATGCATCGCAAAGTTGACTTTTAAATTTTTGTTCAACTTTTTTTTTAAGTTCGGGTGCCCACATTTTTGTTTTTAGCAATAACTTGAAACAAACATAATTTTTTTAGAGCCGACAATCTGATAAAAGTCTATTAAAAAAAAGATTTTGGAGCTAGCTTTAAAAAACAAAAAGTTACATGTGTTCAAAGGTATAAAAAAGGTAAATTCAAGACTCATGTCAAAAAAGTTTTGTGCTCTAGAGGATATTATAAAATAATAGATTATGTAAATGACAAAGATATATATGTTGATTCTAAAACAAATACCATTACCTGAGACTGTAATCTGAATCATGACATTATTTGTAATTTTATTTTTATTTTTATTGTATTTTTTTTGTTTTGACTATTTAAAAGTGTGTGTAAACACCTATTTGAAATAAATTGTTTTTGATTTTTTTTGATTTTGATTTTGGCAAAATTTCTAAAAAAAGGAAAAAAAATCCTGTAAAAAAAATTACAAGTCCTAGATTTTTTTTTATTCTCAAAATAGGTGGGAGGCGACCCCACCTATCCCCCATTTTCGTATTTTCAACCATCTGCCGAAGACCCTGTATATTAAGAAACTAGCTTTTGCCCGCGGCTTCGCCCACGTGGTCATAGCTTTTATGACTCTTTTTGAGGATGAGTGGTGCGCCAGCCGCAATCAGCTCGCAAGCGTGGACATGAGTTTTCTCCAGGTACCTCAGGAAGTGTATCGGGCTATTCGGATTAGCAGTCTTTGTCACTTCCCACCCCCTCAACAAATTCTATACAAAAAAATCACATTAATCTGTTGCTCCGTTGCGACGCCATCGACGTGCGCGAGCGTAGAAAACAGTTGTCCCCAGATCCCTCGGGAACTATGTCAGGATATACTTATTACTAAATTATATCATTTTCCACCTTATCTCTGTGCTAAAAATCACACCAATCCATTTTTTCGTTACGATTTTAAATAAAACGAACAAAGAGTATTGTTTTAGTTTCCTCAGGAACTGCATCGGGCTATGATAATTTCCACAGATAAAAGGTTGACTATTTCATTCCCAGTGATACACGCTACCTGCATGCCAAATTTCATCAAGATTGGTAGAGGTGTTGAAGTGTGAATAGGTAACAAACAAACAAACACATTTTCACATTTATAATATTATAAGTAAGGATTTCTAAATCTTAAATAAAATATAAAGCGTCGGTGGCAAAACGGTTAGGGCCACTACCTCCTGTCCGGAAGGCCGTGGTTAGGATCCTGCCACTTACCAATATCTATACGAATATCGATTTCATACTGGTATGTACGTTTATCCGACGACGCTCTTACGGTGAGAAAACATCGTGAGGAAACCTGCACACGCCTGCGAAGAAATTCGAAGCTTATGTGTGAAGTCCGCAATGGGCCCGCGTGATCGTCTAAGGCCAGATCGCCCTAACTAAGGGCAGGTCGAGCCCCTTGGTGGGGGACGTATATAAACTGATATGATGAAAAAACACATATACCTATATTATCAAAAAACTAATTCAAATCATTATAGGTATCAATCTAGTAATAAAATTTCCTAACAATATTAATATGGGTCAAATCCTCGAGTCGTATCAGCTCCAAAGGAGCCCAAGACGCACTTCTCGTTGCCGCGCTGGATGGCAATAGACAACCTTAGCAGCAGGTAGGACCTCACGTCACATCTCCTCTCTCGAAGGCGAAGGCCAATCCCTTTGTGAAGGCAAAGGCATCTGAGGGTTCAGCAGCCGGTTGTCTCACAGACCAGCGGCACAAATCAGTAATTTGCCTCCAAGACCGAGTACTTATTATGCTTCTTTCTCACCGCAAATTGAGCAGCAGTACCGTACGGGTGAGGAGTGAGGCAGAAAAAGTGGCTTCCCAAAGCAGACGCGTTCCTCTCTGCCATAGCACCTGTTTAAACCCTCCGGCCTTTTGCCATCAGATCGACTAAAGCCCGGCCGGCGGCTGCATCAAAGATGGAATATTCCATTCTGTCTGGAATCAATTCCATCTGGCCGAGACCAGTGCCCTCCGAGTGAGGTCATTAAGGAATTGGTGACGTGGGAATCTTCACAAACACGACTGCAACTCAGTGAGTGATGGCCAATTGCCTCCACCGTGGTAGCGCAAATATATTGATGAGGTTCACAGATATTGATATTGCAGGCGGAGAGCAACTGCCACACGCAAATAGTCGCCGTCAGAACAGTTCCCATATCTGTGCCTCCTGTTAAAAGATGTTAAACTCGATTTATGTGTTTTTATTTTTTTACACGATTGGAATCTGTAAAAAAATACCTCTCTGTTTGTCTATGAAACACATCGCTACGTACCATAGTTCCAGAGTTTAAAGTAGCGTATGCTGAAAAATACATAAAAGAAATCCACTCAAAAGTATGAAATAATATTTTAATGTTTTAATACAACTTAAGCGCTTTCTATTATCCCTGCAGTGCCATCTATTGACATTCTGCTGCTATGATTATAATGTGTGGTATGTGTAGCTAATATGGGGAAAAGTACTCTATTGTTATTATTGTAAGTATCGATAGATAATTTCCCACGGGACCTCTTTAGTTTTCCGGGATAAAGAATACCCGACAATACAATGATGGTCAAAACACCCCATCCCAATGTAAAGGTTTCATATTGTTACGTTGAGTTAATCCAAACAATACAATTTTTTGCATTCCTGTAGGAACCCTAATTTTTTTTGGGATTCACAATGTCCCACTTTTAGTTCGCGATAAGGGTATCAACGTGTAAAATTTGATTGTAATAGGTCAAGCCACATTTGCGTGGTGAGCCATTCTATAAATGAATACTTTTGATTTTCCCACTGGAACTCTTGAATTTTCTGGGATAAAAAGTATCCTATATGTTAACCCGGGCTATAAGGAACCACCATACAAAATTTCATCAAAATCGGCCTGGTAGTTTTTGCGTGATGCGCGAACATACAGACAGACAGACAGACAGACAGACAGACAGACAGACAGACAAAAATTCCAAAAGTTGTTGTTTTGGCCTCTGTATCGTTAGTAATGTCCACCACAGTTGTTATTTTCCAAAAATATTTCATGTACAGACACGGCCCCGTTACAGTTTTATTATATTATAGATCAATAACATTTGCATATATTTTTTTGTAATGTTGCATATCTGTTGATTACACACGGAGTGGTGACACGAATCCAGATATCACATTTGTCAAAATCGGTTCAGTGGTTTAGGAAATATGAGAAAACGGATGAACATACACACATACATACATAAACTGTAAAAAATGTGACTATCCTTTTTGCTTAGTCGGGTAAAAAATAAATCGATACTCAATATCAAACCACACAATGCACTTTTCACAAACTGTCGTACACGGGAATTGAACTCACATTCGAGACTGCATTCCGTCCTGGGGCAATTGAAAAGACGATGCTTTATCCACCGACGTCACAAAATGGACAGCCTGAGCGCCTGAGTCTCCGCCTGGCCTGGGTATGAACTAACTGTCCCGTTTTATACTCACGGAAACTACCATTTCTCAGTACGAACACCTTTATGACTCGGTGCGGTGTGTGCAGTGTCGCGATGACGTACAGTTACCTGCGAGAACACGTTTGACTGGGTGCGGTGCAGTGTCGCGATGACGTACAGTTACCTGCGAGAACACGTTTGACTGGGTGCGGTGCAGTGTCGCGATGACGTACAGTTACCCGCGAGAACACGTTTGACTGGGTGTGGTGCAGTGTCGCGATGACGTACAGTTACCCTCGAGAACACGTTTGACTGGGTGTGGTGCAGTGTCGCGATGACGTACAGTTACCTGCGAGAACACGTTTGACTGGGTGTGGTGCAGTGTCGCGATAACGTACAGTTACCTGAGAACACGTTTTCCGCACAAGTAGTGAGGATAAACCTATTGTTGACTTTATTATTTATTTACTAGCAGTCCCGGCAAACTTCGTTCCACCTTACACTACACTACACTACACTACCCTACCCTACCTTACACTACACTACCATATACTACTTTACCACACCCTACCTTCAAACTTCTACTGACAATAACGAACTGAACAAAAAATAATAAGCGAAATCGGTCCAGTCGTTCTTGAGTTATAAATGGTGTAACTAACATGACTTTCTTTTATATAGATTTTATATCTATATATAAGTATTTGCTATACATGTCGAGCGTCGGTGACGTAGCGGCTAGGCTCGTGGTTCGAATCCAGCCACATACCAATGTGAGTTCCAATTTAGATTTCATATGTAGGTTTATCCGACGCTCTTACGGTGAAGGAAAACGTCGTAAGGAAACCTGCACACGCCTGCGAGGAAACTCGAAAGTTGCATGTGAAGTCAACCAGCCCGCACTGGGCCCGAGTGATCGACTAAGGCCCGATCGCCCTAATTCAGAGTAGGCTCGAGCCCCTCGATGGAAACGTAAATGAACTGATATGATAACGTATATGTATCTATGTAGGGTCCATGAAGCACTTTTATTCTTTCTAACAACTGTAAAAACTCATGGACGCAATAAATAATTGAGTATTGAGTATAAGTATTATGTGTATAAATATAACAAGAAAATATTTGTTAAAACTAAATAAATATAAATATAAAAAGCGTCGGTGGCTCAACCGGTAACAACTCGGTCCATCTAACCAGAGGTACCGGTTTTAAATCTGGACGGACAATATGCCAATGACTTTTTCAAAAACTTACGTACCCATAATTACCGATTGCTTTAACGGTGAAGGAAAACATCGTGAGGAAACCTGCACACGCCTGCGAAGAATCTCGAAGGTTGTGTGTGAAGTCGACCAACCCGCACTGGGCCCGCGTGCTCGACTAAGCCTAATCGCCCTGGTTCAGGGTAGGCTCGAACCCCTCAGTGGGGACGTATATGAGCTGATATAATAATAATAGTAAATATAAACATATTTACTATTACTTTTATATTGTTTAGTACATCTACTTGTATTAAATACATAATAATATTGTACATAGAACGTTTTTGTTACAAACCTGATTTGAAAGGCTTTCGTAAAAATCTTGTTTAATTTTGATCTGCAGCCATCCGAATATAGCCTTTTTTACCTACTAACTGTTATCGGTTACTTAAGGTTGCATTGCAAAAAACGCTTGAACTTGAACTACATACACAGGGTGAAACACATTTTTTGTAGAACCCATTGACTGTGGGTTCTACTCATCATACCGAACAACTTTCCCTAAGAGATCCATGGTCAATTTCCAAAACAATAATTTGGACCCTCCATACAAAAATGCATACAGCTGAACGATTTGTATGAAGTGTTAAAAAAATTGCGATATCCTCAAAGTGATAGAACAAAAATTGTTCAGTATGATGAGTAGAAGCCCCAGTTAACGGGACCTACACCAGTTTTGTTACATGTTTCAATTAAGTTTTTGTTATGTTTTTGTCCGGTGTGAAATAAAGGATATATTTTACTTACTAAACTTCTATTACTTTCAAATTTATGATATTTAGAAGTACATATATTCTCAGTGTTACTTTAGTTGGCCGGTTTTAGTACACGTCTGCTTTGAAACAGCACGCTAGAAAATATTAACAACTAAGCAATAGTAAAACAGGTCTTAAACAGAAGTATATAGGTATATCTAGATTTTATTTTCAAAAAAGTATAAAGATAAGCAAAAAACATAACTTAAACAAAATTCTAATAATTTTTTTATTTCTTAAACGGTCAGAAAATTGGTAATAAAATATTGTTTAGTAATTTTTTTAGTTAACTTGTTACAAACATTTTTTAGAATCATGTCTAAAAATCTGCCTATTAATTTTTCTTCACTTGAACCTCTTTCTTTTCCTACTTTCTCTTTTCAAGCTCTTACCGAACATGATGAGTCCATTTCATCTAATGGCAATGACAAACTGTGTTCTAGAATGGTCAACATGATTCTCTCTGAGATCCTACCCATTATTACCCATATTTTTAATTATGCATTGTTTTCCAGTACTTTTCCCTCTTCCTGGAAACAGGCCTACTTTATCCCTTTACCCAAAATCAACAATCCTTCGACACCTTTAGAATTTCGTCCAATCTCTATCCTCCCATACCTCTCTTTTACTTTTTTCCATGTTACTTGATACAGCCACTTAAGGGTTAACTGGAGGAACGAAGGCCCATACAAACGTACTTTCGTTTTAATTTCGAAACCATAAAACTCATCGTATTCAAATTTTTTACAAGCATTAAGATGATAAATATCTAGATCTGTAATTAGTTTTGGTTCGAAAATAATAAACAAAAAAAAAGTTATAGCAACTTAAAATTTGCCCTTTTTATCGACGAAATCGAGTAATATTTAGACGCCTATTACACTTATAATTATATTTTCGATCCTTATGGAAACTAATTATACGACTAGAGTGAAGACTCTAAATTCCAAATAATTTAGTTTTATTTGGGTATCTATCGTATTTATCGAAATAAACGAAAACTACGAAAACCTTTCGATTCATGGCCTATAACGGCCCGTTTCGCTGGCGTTCAGTGCTCTCTCTTTGTCGTACGCGGGGGTGTAGCTCTCACATGCGGGGGTCGGGACGGAGCTACTTGCCCCGCCTGCGCCTCAGTTTAAAAATAGAATGCCAGTTGCCAGAAAGAGCCAGCTGAAGAATAATACGTTTATTTATTTTATATTTTAAAACCCGAAAAGCATCACCAAGCATCGGTTGAAGCTGGTTAGCTTACGTACGTACGTCAGTACCGATACCTATTTGATGTTGACCATTATTTACAGGTATATTGTAAAGTAGTGGCTAGTAATAATTACTAGTAGAGCTGTTCATAATAATAAGGTTTATTATGAAATAAATCCGAAGTACATGTAGCAGAACCTGATTATTTTACATTTTTATATAACGTGTTACGAATATATTTTATTCTTACACTATTTTCTAAAACATATTCCTGTTGGTGTTCATATACTTCTATTATGACTGTAACACGGTCATGTTATTATGTGTTGTTGATAGTTAGATACCTATTTTTTTATTAATTAATTTTAGACCAATTCAAATTTTCACCGAGGTAGCCTCGGGTAAATCAAACGATGGACTTTATTTGTACTATACCTACCCCCAGCTGGTTTTTAATTTACCATCATCATCACACCGTCATCATCACACAATCATCACCACACAATCACTATAGTTTCTAAGAATTTACATGAATTTTTAGAACTATTCAAATTTTCTCTGAAGCAGCCTGCGGCGATTCAAATGATGGACTTTGTTTGTGTTTATTTTGTACTATACCTACTTCTTTTTGATTTACAATCATCATCACACCATCATCATCACACTAATCATCAGTGTCTAAGAATTTAAATGAATTTTAGACCCATTCAAATTTTCTCTGAAAGCAGCCTGCGGCAATTCAAATGATGGACTTGTTTTTATATTTTGAATTAGTTCTACTGCTCCGAATGTTTTAATTTTTTTTTGTGATAAGCCAAAAGGCCATTCTACTCAGAAAAATAAAAATTCAAACATCTGGACTTCAATCGGGGTCTCAAAAAAAAAACAAATTACTAGTTCTGTGTTCAAGTTTTGTAAATTTTTGGTTGTTTTTGAAACTAATTTTAAAAATTGTTTTTGCATTAGACAATTTTTTTTTGTATTGTACCGTGAAGATATTTAACTAAACCATTAGAAAAAAAATATTTCATATGTATATCTAGAGTGCTTAGATAGAAATAGATAAGGTAAGAAAATTGGAACAGAAAATAAAACACAATTTTAAATTTCAAAGTACTGTATTTAATTTATCTCTAATCTAACACATATAAAATAAAAACCATTAAAAAGTAAATTTAATCATCTTACTAGATCAGTAATTAGTTGTTATAGGTATCATGCAAAAATAATGAGAAAACTTCGGAAATCCGCAGCGCGGCCGACCCCCGTTGAACGGCCCGCGCGGCACAAAATTTAATCATTTTTGTAATATTTTTTTAAATTTGTTTTTGCACTAGACAATCGTTTTTTTGTTTTGTATCATGTAGATACATTACCTAGCCATTAGAAAAAGACCATTGGAAACATATTTTTTACAACAGACTGTTCTTATCAGTGCAACGAGCCGGCGTCGCGTCGTTGTCGCCACGCGAGAGGGGCTCGCGCGGGTGCCGGCGCGGTGTGACGGATTCTCTGTCTCGTTTTTTTAGCGCCCTTTCTCTTTCTCGACGAAATAGCAACACGACGAAGCGCGTCGGTAGGCAACTCGCTGTGGAGTTCGCCCGCGCCACCAGTACCACCTTATCCAAGTTCTATCTGTACGCAGACGACTTGTAACTGTATCACCACTTTGAGACTTTTTTACTAAAGCTATAAATTTTATTAATGAAAATTTAATATGTATTTGTGATTGGGCTAAATCATTCGGTCTCTTGGTTAACCCTAAAAATCACAGGCAATGCTAATTAGTAGCAGTTACACGCTGAGAGCGTCGGTGGCGTAATGGCAAGGGCCGCTACCTCCTATCCGGTGTTTTCGAGTTTCGATTTCATATGTACGTTTATCCGACGCTCTTACAGTGAAGGAAAAACATCGTAAGGAAACTCGAAGGTTGTGTAAATGTTCGTGCGGATAGTGGCGCATCGGGAGCCGGGTCGTTCCTTTCCCTCAAATATGGTTGATAGGAGCGATGGCTCACTCTCGCTAGTATCGTCACGAGTATCGTGACCGGGTGCTGTCCGTGGGAACTAGCCTACTCTTGTTAAATGCTTTCAATGATTTTTATGTATATAACTTTTCGTGTCATATTGTTTTTATGTTCTAATGACATAATCTGGTCTATATCAAGGATTTTATTTTGATGTTATTAAATAATTATTGTTTATTTCTTGATTCTTCACAAATTACATTGTTATTATTATTTTATGACTATCAGAAAGAGTGTAATTTGCACCCATTTTGAATAAATATATTGAATTGAATTGGATTGAAGTGTTTGAAAAATGTGGCTATCATAGGGAAGTGATTTCTGTTTTTTCAAGAGTAATTGAAGAATGTAAAGATTTCTTACTGAAAGTAGGTTACATGTTGAGTATAGATCTTTGGTAGGAGTCGACGAACCCGCACTGGGCCCGCGTGGTCTTAATTCAGGGTAGAGTCGAGCCCCTCGGTGGGGACGTATATGAGCTGATATGATGATCTATAATTAAATATATTCATGTATTTGTTTTATTTTAATTTTTTTTCATCATCATCATCATATCAGCCGAAAATCATCCACTGCTGGACAAAGGCCTCCCCCAAGGATTTCCACGACGACCTGTCCTGCGCTGCCCGCATCCATCGGCTTCCCGCGATCTTCACCAGGTCGGCGGTCCACCGCATGGGAGGCCTGCCTACGCTACGTTTTCCGGTGCGCGGTCGCCACTCGAGAACTTTACTGCCCCATCGGCAATCTGTTCTTTGAGCTATGTGCCCTGCCCACTGCCACTTCAGTTTACCGATTCTGTGAGCTATGTCGGTTACTTTAGTTTTCCTGCGGATCTCCTCGTTTCTGATTCGATTACGCAGAGAAACTCCGAGCATAGCACGCTCCATTGCCCTTTGGGTGACCTTGAGCCTTCTTATGAGGCCCATAGTAAGCGACCATGTCTCAGTTCCGTATGTCGTCACTGGCAACATACACTGGTCGAAGACCTTAGTCTTGAGACACTACGGTATTTGGGACGTAAAGATATTGCGAAGCTTCCCGAACGCTGCCCAGCCGAGTTGGATTCGTCGATTGATCTCTTTCTTGAAGTTGAACCTACCTAGCTGGACTGTTTGTCCCAGTAATACATATTCGTCAACAACTTCCAGTGTAGAGTCTCCAACCTTTAGAGGGGTGGGTGCGACACCTATATTTAACGTTATTTAATGAAAATTTAAGTATTTTTATTTGTTTAATTAGGTTGTGTACATCTCAGTCAAAGCTTTGTTCTTTCCCGGGTCTGCTGGTAGAAATTTCTTTAGAAATAATCTGTACCCTTTGTGTGACCTTACTTTTTATTTTATGTATTCTGTGTACAAAAAACTATTAAATAAATAAATGTATATTTATTGCAGGTCGTCTTCTGGGGATAAATTCACATTTATTTGCTCATTTATAATCTAGTTCGTGGGATCAAGCTTGATGTTTATTTGGCTGGAACTTCAAGGATTCGTTACAAAACTGACGGTTTAACTAAAGCGAAGAAACTGATTTGATTGTTTCTGACAGGAGTTTCGAGGTAAAACATTTATCCGATTTGATTTCCTGGAAATCTACTGAATTGTTTTCTGTTTTAGAATTTGTTATAAATAGGTTCACTTAATAAGTGTCCCAATTTAAGTACAAAATAAGTATTTTATTTCTAATTTCTTTTCAACTGACTCCGTCGCATAGTGTTTAGTCCACTTGCCTCACACCAGGAGGTTGTGGATTTGATTCCTGTCAGAATCTTTGTAGACTCGGTTTGGTTTCCTAAGCCCGACAGACCAGCTACCACAAAATCAAATCAAATCAAAATAATTTATTTTAAATAGAAGTTTACATACACTTTTAAACAGTCAAATAAAACTAATTGTCTATTACATAATGTTATGATTCAGATTACAGTCTCAGGTAATGGTATCTTTGTCATTTATATAATCTAATAATTTATAATATCCTCTAGCACAAGCATTTTTTGACATGAGTCTCGAATTTATTCTCTTACAAACTAGTTACATTTTCTGGAATTTTATTGAAGAATCTTATACACTGCCCCACAAATGACTTTTTAACCTTGCTCAGTCTCTAAAAGGCTATATCTATTTTATTTACATTTCTTAAATTCAAATTTTGCCTGTCTTTTTTTTTTATTAAAAATTTGAGTCCCTGTTTTTAAGAAATAAATGCAAATTTTTACAAACACACATTATGTTTCACATATGAATTTAACTAGTTACAGTTAAAATACTGATTTCTTTGAACTTATTCTTTAACGACTCACGTGATCGCATCTGATAGATTACGTGAATAGCTCTTTTCTGCAAGATGTAAATATTTTCCATATCAGCCGCATGCTCCCACGGTAATATGCCATAAGACATTATACTATGGAAGTAACTAAAATACACTAGTCTCGCAGTACCTACATCCGTTAACTGTCTTATTTTCTTAACGTAATAAGCAGCTGAAACAAGCCTTCCCGCTAAAGTTTCAATGTGTGATCCCCAGTGAAGTGAAACATCCAAAGTTATACCATGATACACCGTAGTATTTAAAAATCCTAATTTATTAGTATCTAATATTACACTTTTATTGACCTTTTTTTTATATTGGGCAAACAACATTTTATACATTTTGTTTTCTTGGCATTTAATAATAAGTTGTTCACAGTGAACCAGTTCAGTCTCTTTGAGAGAGTGTTGTTCACTTCGTCAACTTCGTTTTCTTTCTTTCTTTAAAAATAAGAGAAGTATCACCCGCAAATAACACAACATTTGATAGATGTTACACCATAAAAGGCAAATAATTTACGTAAACAAGGAAAAAAATATGGAACCCTGGGGCACACCCATTTTCACTTTAGATCCAGATGATTTCGTGC
>OX369302.1:1800000-1970000 GCA_947284805.1 Coleophora flavipennella
AGCTATGTGCCACCCACTGCCACTTTAGGTAAGTAATTCTGAGAGCTATGTTGGTTACTATATGTACTTATAAGTAATTAAATAATTGACAACGCTAAATTTTAAAAAAAACGGAATTCAATCGCAAAAAGCCAGTACAATTTTGTTTTTATTTTTTTTAGTTTCTTTTTTAAACAAATATTAAACCGATTTCGATAAAATTTGTATGGGAGAGGGTGCGCCCATGGTATTTTTTATATAGATTATGCCTTCAGGGTTAGAGGCATAATCTATACAAAAAATACCAATTAAATCGCTTCACAATCGGTGACATTTAATATACAAAAACAATAAATCCCCTTCATCTTCGACATGATGATCAACGTCTCCACACTTTTTAATCACATTTTTTAACTTATTTAAATTAAACTGTTTTAGTTATACTACTGTACTGTTGTAGTTATACTACTGTTTAGTTAAACTATTTGCTAATAACTTTATTGAAAAACTTCGCATGAAGATAGTAAGCCCAAGTCTGCAACTCAGATCTAAAAATTTAATTCGTTTGCAATCACGTATGTATGACCCTTGTACTACAATGTATTGTTAACATGTAAATTAGATTAAATTAGATTAGTTACGATTTGATTTGATTTAATCGCCTTTTGTAGAGCGTCGGTGGCGTAACGACTAGGGCCACCGCCTCCTGTCCGGGAGGTCGTGGTTCGAATCCTGCCACGTATCAACGTGATTTCGAATTTAGATTTCATATGTACGTTTATCCGACGATCTTACGGTGAAGGAAAACACCGTGAGGAAACCTGCACACGCCCTCGGAGAAACTTGCAGGTTGTGTGTGAAGTCGACCAACCCGCACTGGGCCCGCGAGGTCGACTAATCCCCGATTGCCCTAATTCAGGGTAGGCTCGAGCCCCTCGGTGGGGACGTATATGAGCTGATATCATCAATCGCCCTAATTCAAAGTGGGCTCGAGCCCCTCGGTGGGGACGTATATGAGCTGATATGATGTATGATGAGGATTGAGATAAGCGTTCTGTAAAGGAGAACAGCCGCACACACGCCGGACAACCGGACATACGAAAGCATTTTTGCCCAAGCTGAAACGGAGACGCTTCGCGTTCGTTCGGTCGATGAGTCTTAAAATATTCTAAGTTTTCAAGCGACTTCCCAAAAGGAGGAGGTTCTCAATTCGTCTGTTAGTTTTTTTTATGTGTGTTACCTCAGAACTTTTGACTGGGTAAACCGATTTTTATGATTATTTTATCATTTGAAAGCTAGTGCTTCTCGTGTGGTTTCATATAAATTTTATCAAAACCGGTGAAGTACTTTATTAGAAAATTAACAAAAACCAAAAATAATAATGCAAAAATATACTAAGTTGTTGCGATGGAAGTCAGTTTTTTTACGTGTTTAGCGTTTTCTTTATTATGTAAAATAAGAGTACAATAAGAACAATGACTTTACTTTGTCTAGTTATACGAGAATGTTAGTTGCAGATAGAAAATCTGGGTATCTAAATATATATAACTCAAAGGTGACTGACTGACTGACTGACATAGTGATCTATCAACGCACAGCCCAAACCACTGGACGGATCGGGCTGAAATTTGGCATGCAGGTAGATGTTATGACGTAGGCATCCGCTAAGAAAGAATTTTGGGAAATTCCCACGGGAACCGCAAAAATCGGGATCTGCGTGGGCGAAGCTGCGGGCATCCACTAGTCGTAAATATAATTATAGTATAGGTCTACAATGTAAGCACATTTATACTAGGTTACTAGATTGCTAGGTTTGTATACATTTATTTATAACACAATATTAATTTTTTTGAAGTTAAAATTGCTTTATACTTATTCAGTCACCGTATAACCTTGTCTCGCTGCATCTCACCCAATACAAATACAAATGTCGTAACAATAGTATTTTTTTTATTATTATTTCGGTTGAGTTCCTTCTGCACTCACCTCCCCTGCCCGGTGAAGTTGTAAAGGCCCCCACGGCCAACAACAAGCTTGTCCTTTCGAAAAAAAAAGTTCTTCTTCTCTTCTATGGTGTGGAATAATTAACCTTGCTATCGTAGTGTTGCACTTAGCATCACCGGAAGTCACGTGTAGAGTATTTAGATGAACACCTACGGACGTGTGCAACGCGACCTTTATACACATCTGGAATCAGATGTCAGGTTTCCTCAAGATGTTTTCCTTCACCGTTAAAGCAATCGGTAAGTATATATACGTAAGTTTAGAAAAACTCATTGGTACATTGGCCGTCCAGATTTAAACCCGGGACCTCTGGTAAGGAGGACCGACTCGTTACCGGTTAAGCCACCGACGCTTTTTTCTGTTTTCTGTAATGAAAAATAAATTTACATTAGATAGCGTGCAGCCTGTGAGTTACTGTTAATAAGAAATTAATAATAAATTTACATTAGATAGCGTGCAGACTGTGAGTTCCTGTTAGTCATCATCATCATTACAGCTCATATACGTCCCCACCGAGGGGCTCGAGCCTACCCTGAATCAGGGCGATTAGGCCTTAGTCGACCACGCGGGCCCAGTGCGGGTTGGTCGACTTCACACACAACCTTCGAGTTTCTTCGCAGGCGTGTGCAGGTTTCCTCACGATGTTTTCCTTCACCGTTAAAGCAATCGGTAAGTATGTACGTAAGTTTTTGAAAAACTCATTGGTACATTGGCCGTTCAGATTTGAACCCGGTACCTCTGGTTAGATGAACCGAGTCGTTACCGGTTGAGCCACCGACGCTATCCTGTTAGTAAGAAATTAATAATTTTACATTAGATAGCGTGCAGCCTGTGAGTTCCTGTTAATAAGAAATTAATAATAAATTTACATTAGATAGCGTCCAGCCTTTTTTTATTAAAATTTGAGTGCGTTTGGCTTCACCTCACCTGATGGTAAGTACCGATGCAGCCGAGCATGTATCATGCAAGTTCAAATAGTGCCTATTCATTCTCGTCTTGAAGATTCCTAAATTATACGAATCGGGAAATACAGACGCCGCCGGCAAGGAATTCCACTCCTGGGCCGTTCGCATAATGAACAAAGAAGAAAACGCTTCGTGCGTAAAGGTGGAATATTTACGACATAGGAGTGGAACTGTCCTCCGCGCTTGGTCATCCGATGAGGAAATAGAGAGGAGGGAATGAGGCAGTGAAGCTCCAGGGCACACTCTTCGAAATGAATCCTGTAGACCACCACTAGACAAGCGACTTTGCGGCAATGCTCGAGGCTTTAGAGCCTGTTTTATAAAAGTTTGCGCGTCAGTCGATAGAATCCAAGGCATCTAGCTGGTATCGAACCGATCTGTCCCATAATTAAGAGCAGTACTCCATACATAACCGAACTTGAGCTTGGTGTAATATTAGAAGCTGCTCTGGTGTGAAGTAAAGTCTCACCTTCGAGAGGATACCAAGCTTTTTGGCAGCAGATTTTACCTTGGATTCAATGTATCTCCCGAAATTTAGATCGGATGTTAAATCTACGCCAAGGAGCTCAAGATCGTTGGAGATCTGGATAGATTCATCTCCGAAAGTAGAAGTTAGGGTTTAGGGTTTTAAGGTATCCTTTTTGCAGTGAATAGATGCGCCTGCGTTTCAGACGTGGTAAACCTAACAAGACTGGCATCACCCCAGTCAGAGACTGCCTTGAGTGTTAGGTTCACGCACTCAATCATGGCCTCTCTTTAAGATAGTATATCCGGACTCCTAGCTCGAGCACTAGACAAGAATCTCTCCTCAAGCGTACTGTCGTCTGCATACATAAATATACCGCGTTTCAGCAGATCGTTTATATGCAGCAAAAATAAAGTCGGGGAGACAACTGAGCCCTAAGGTACCCTGGCATCAAAGCATATAGGTCAGACGAGCAGCCATCGACGACCACTCGAATGAACCGTTCCCTCAGGAAGTCAGATATCCAGTTGCAGAAACCAGTACGTATTCCGTAGGAAGGAAGCTTACCAATAGGGCTAGCATGCCAGACCCTATCAAATGCCTTAGAGACATCGAGAGATACTGCCAGAGCTTCACCGTGCTTCTCTATGGCTTCACTCCATTCATGCGTAGTATACACTAGAAGATCTCCCGTCGACCGACCCCGGCGAAAGCCATACTGACGGTCACTCAGGAGGTCATTCTCCTCTAGGTATGCTAAGAAGCGACAGAAAGGCGGCGGGTCTCGGTGTGCGTCCCTTAAATTAACTTTGTTTCGCAATCATCATTCCATTGGGTAATCGTGTGATCCAGAAGCTTCAATCATCATCGTGTACGAGGTGACAGACTCGTAACTCACATGAGAAGTACATACTTCAGTTTTGATTTATTTATCTTTACTTGTTCAATACATACTCCATAATCTTACATAGTATTATACTATATGGTTGCCTGTGAGTTCCTGTTAATAAGAAATAAGGAAATAAATTTACATTAGATAGCGTGCAGCCTGTGAGTGAGAGTTGTGACCTGATTGACGTGAAACAGTCGTGAGTGAGCGCGTGAGTTTGTTTGGGAATTATTCGCGGATAGATTTCTGATGAATAGAGAGTACAGTTTTCAGTTGATCGAATGTTGACATTTTGCGTGTCCGAAATAGAGCTGTCAAAACATGTGATAGAGGTCCGTCAATCCGACGAAATACTGGAGGCTTGTTTGTTTGCGGACATGTATAAACAGATTGCGTGTAACTGAAATTGAACTAACATGATAAAATAAAATCGGGTAAATGTTTGTTTAACCCAACATTATGAAGGGTTCGGTAGTAATCGAGTAATACTTAACTTTTGAATTGTTAATTTTAACTTTTGTTTTGTGATTCACAAAATAATGTTTGCTGGGAGTTCCTATAACTAAGTAAAGCCCAGTTACTTTTTGGTGATTTCAAATTTCCAGTTATAACTTGTTTAAAAAAAACAGCTTCTTAACAATTTTGGCAGAACGAATATATCTTGCAAATATTACATGTGATAAAAGTATATTTTTTTATAAAACAGTACTTTATTTTGACAGAGCTATTCAATGAAATTTATCACGTTGTGTCTGTCTGTGATAGACAGACAGATGGATGGACGTACAAAATAATCTTAACAGTGTTTCTCCTAGAGACAACGAAACCCAAAAAAAGTTTACCTTGTAACGCGGCACGCTGTTATGCGTTCTTCTTTCATCCGATCTTCTTTTTATTCCATCTATTTCTTTGGCTGACCTTTCATTCAAAAATAAAAATCCATTATATTTCCTATCTTCAATATCTTTCACCATTTCACCAATTCGTTTCTTTTATCATAATAATATAACTTGTATTTAAACCTGTTTCTTCCTATAAAGACCCATCTCGGGTAAGATTAATTTATCTTTTTGTGATTTCTATTTCGAGTTTAAGTGTGTGTGGTTTCCTACTTCTTGTGTTCTTTTTTAGGTCTTATATTTCATCTTTTACTTCATTATTAAATTTAAATTATCCGTAAGCAGGTATTTATTTCGAAACCCACGCCCTGTCTACTACCATACCTACTAGTACACCTACTCCTACCTAAGTCGTGCTACAACCTTGGATGTGATTTGGCAACTCTGATGGTCTTCACGATATACTCGTACTTAACCTTTAGCTACTGAGGTGGATTTAATTTCACGTAGTTACTGACGTGGGGGTCTTAGCGGCCCGTTTATGTATGAGCATGCACTTAAAAATCTTTAGGGTTTTTGGGTCTATCTAAATATATATAACTCAAAGGTAACTCACTGACTGACTGACATAGTGATCTATCAACGCACAGCCCAAACCACTGGACGGATTGGGCTGAAATTTGTCATGCAGGTAGATGTTATGACGTAGGCATCCGCTAAGAAAGGATTTTGGGAAATTCCCACGGGAACCGCAAAAATCGGGATCTGCGCGGGCGAAGCTGCGGGCATCCACTACTTGTTTCATAAATAGCTTTAGTGGATATATTTAAATGAAATAAAAATATTTATGTATTATTTATATTTTTATAATTAAGTATAATTTTGAAGTTTAGAAAACACTTAGTTTTTTGGCAAAAATCACATGAGATCGTAAATAACAAAGTATTAATTGAAATTATTTACAAAAATCAACAAATTAACTTTTATCCTAATTTTACATAGATTCTATAGCAAATAGCACATGAGTAATTGTTATACTAAAAAAGGAACAAAAAAAATACAGGACATCAATTAATGCAAACTACACACAGTCTGGGCAAACTTGCTTTGCACATAGTAGACGTACTTACATCTTTTTTGCATGCATAACATGTGTGTGTTGACTTCCTTTGAAGTTTGGAAGGACATGTGTGGCACCTTCTTCTTGTTTTAGATACTTCTTCTTTATCTTCTTGACGGTCAGGCACAGGCATATCCTTTCCGAGTACACGTGCCAAACTCAAACGCAGCTCACGTGGCAACCGTTCGTTTAACGCTCGTCTTTGGATGTAGGGTAGCACTAAACTGCGAGCTATTTTTTTCACGAAAATTCCCCCTTCAGTAGTCTTGTCATGATGTATGTCATATAGCAAAAAAAAACTAAATCGAAACTACTAACAAAAAAGTAACGTAAATACTGATGTGGTGTCTGAGAAGCCCGCGAAAAATTTCAAAATGAATTTACGTACCGAAATTGCAAGCGCAAACACGTGCACTGCCGTTGACAGCCTCGGTGCAACTAAACTCGAAGGTACTAGAAGGTACACTTGTACGCGCAGGGGCAGGAAGTAATTCAACATTTTGACTTTCTATAAGGGCCTGAGCGACCCCCACCTCAGTAGTTAAAGGTTAATCACAGTATATACAAGGTGTAACAAAATTAGCTGAAACTATTTTAACTGGTGCTTCTGCCCATGAAACTGAACAACTTTCCCCATGGAACCCATGGTCAAATCGCAAAAAAATACTAACTCGATCAGCTGATCAGCCAACTTGGTATGGGAGGTTTCAATTTTTTTTTGAGATTTTACTATGGGTTTCATGGGAAAAGTTGGTCAATTTCATGGGTAGAAGCACCAGTTAAAATATTTTCAGCTAATTTTGTTAGACCTTATATATTAGTCTAAAAATAGAAACATAACATGAGAATCGAAAATAACTTTGACTTTGCTTTTTCATAGCTTAGTCAAGTTCATATGTTTTTGAGAAACTTAAATCTTTTAGGTATTAGCATTAGCATTAGTATTTGCAAAATAAATATTAATTATTTCATGTATTTCTCAGCGAACCCTTTCATTTGATACCCATATCATGGGGGTGCATAAATAATATCTAAACCGCCATAAAATGACGTCACTTAGCTAACTATGCATTATCCAACAAATTTAACGTGTAAGCATAATTTCAGCTCAATCGGAAACCGGTCAGTGGTTCTAATTTAGGTTCCAAGATTTGTCCCAAACTAACAGACAGAGAAGTTAATTAATTAATTATGAAATTAAAAACCTGTCGGACTCTTCATTATGTTTATTTGTTTGTTTGTAAACTCATAATTGCATTTAAAAATAATTGTCAAAAAACAAACAAAATAACAAGTAAAAATAGACAAAAAGATCATATAAAAGTAGGTTGAATATATACAACAACAAAAAGATTGATTTCGTCACCACGCCACGGTCAACTCGTCTGCCCAATTTCAAAACAAAGTAACTGTCAATTTTCAGTTTTTTTTTTACATTTGCCTCATTAAAAAAAATGCGCGCTAAATTGATAAAAAAATGATTTATGAACAGAAAATACTGCAATAAAAATATTTGGAAGAAAAATACTTTAAATTAAGTCCCAAAAGTACTGAAAAATGCAACAATACCAAAGAAAATCAGGTATAAAAATTATGTCGTTACTATGTTTTAAAATGAGGCAGCCCAACTATCCAGACGAAAATGTAAGTTGGAAATCACAAAAAATATGTGACATAAGTACTTTTACAATATAACAAATTTTGGATTTTTAATTAAATGATTTTAACCGCCTGCGTGGCGTTAAAGTTGATTCGCAAGTAAAACAGATCCTACAGGTAACTTTCTGTTGACCTATAATCATAAAATTTGTCAAGGAGCAAGATCTTTTTTATTCACAATTGCTAAGCCCTTGGCATCATCTCACCTGATGGTAAGTGATGATGATGCCGAAGATGAATGCGGGCTTACCAGGATTCCCCAACGCAATGGGGCGCTGGCTATCTTATCTTCAAGACGGAACACATCAATGCAACATTGATGTTTGGTGGCAAGACTTAGACAAGCTGAAGGTGAGATGTTTCCAAGGGCTTATCAATTGTTGATTAAAAAAAGAGTATCTTAACAAAGATTTTACGAATTAATGAGATGTTATTGTCTTTCCTAGCTAGTCCGTCTGAGCCTTCGGTCTTTATGAAAAGAATGTCGGGGGCCATTTGTCTTCAATTTACGACTTAATTCTGAATTCTGACCTCTGAGCCCCGCCATCACTACTTACATGAGAATGACCATAGCAAGATGCTATAGCATGACAAACCAATTGTCTCCTTCTTACGCTATGCTAATGAACAGGGCAGCAACAGTGTTGCCACTCGTCTACTGTCGTGTACTGGTGGACACCACACAACAGACGGGGGATAATAAACGTAAAAATTAATTGCGCGTTAGGTACAGACCGCAGTTGGTCCGTGACAAAGCCTGCGGTCACACGGACAGACCTACAAAAGTTCAGTAAAATGGGAACAAATGAATATGGTAGCTGGAACTAATACCTACCTATTTAACCTTACTGAAAATAAGTAGAGGTAAGTAGACTATTTTTATTACTTACTAGCTGTTTCCCGCGGTTTCACCCGCGTGCACAACGTTTCTATGACTTTTCGAGGATGCGCAGTGCTCGAGCCGCAAGCGGCTTGCGAGCGTTAAAAAAAGTAGCCTAAGTGTTAATCCAGGTCCTAATCTGTCTACCTACCAAATTTCAGCCAGATCCGTGATTGCGTGAAGAAGTAACAAACATACACACTCACAAACTGTCACCTTTATAATAATAGTGTGATTAAAAAAAATTGTGAATTAACTGCAACCGTATGAGAAGAGATTCACATTTTATGACAGCTTAATCCATTTTATGATCTTCCCCATGTGAATATTAAACAATAGTTTATAAAGTTCCTCTATACTTATTGAAGTTATTAGAAAATCATACTAAGCCACATTACTCTGCCATAAAAAGACTGGTTTGCTAATGTAAATGGCCAAGTGCGAGTCTGACTCGTGCAAAATACGGTTCCGTGGTCTTATCAAAAAAACAAATGTATTTTTAAAAAACAAAATTATAATTGCAGTTGGTAATAGAACATTTTTGTATGAAAAGCTTTTTACACTTGTAGGTACTTATTTTAAGTTTTTTTTAATAGCGGTTGAGCGGGTGAAGACACTTGATTCTAACAAAAATTAGCACTTTAAAGCTTAATAGTTCTCAAACACATCCCTGTATCTAAAAATAATCTGAGCAAACCCTCTGTAGGTTTTAAATAACTATTCAACAATATACCACACGAAAGGTTACGTCAGTGAAAAAAAGTCACTCCTTCTTTATACATGTAGAGGAGATACCCTAAAAATCTTTTCAAAATTTTATTGTACCACTTTGTTGGCATAATAATAATAATAATTAATATGTATACCTTTTCCAAATGATAGATTTCTGGTACCAATAATTTCTGAGCTAAACCGCGGACAGATAAACAGACAGATAGACATAGCGAAACTGTAAGGGTTCCTTGTTCACTAAGAAATCCTTAAAACAATTACTAGGACTTGTACGCAATAGCTTAATATGCCTTCAGTTACTTTAACTATTTATTTATAATTATTTAAATATTCAGTGTACACAAATATTAGTTTGGCGATCTCTGTTCTCTGTAATAAACTAATTTGATTTATTTTTATTTTTTTTTTAATTTATTATCCCATAAAATTAGAAGATGACCTGCACACTCGCAACTAAACTGTTAATTCCGCTCACATTATTCTCGTCGCTTTATTACGCGAATCCCGTCCATAATAAACAACGCACTTTAATTAAAGGCCGTGTCGCGCTGAAAGGCCAGAGAGGGGGCGAGGCGAGGGGAGAAGGACGCTCTTAAAAAAATATTATTATCGTGCCTCATTAAAATACAAAAGCCGAACGGAATGGGCGCGAGTGTGCCATGTTTTATGCATCAGCCAGCTCAAACCTGCGGCCGCCGCCGCCCGCCCCGCCCAAGCCGCTCGCACCGCGCAGGTGCCCAAATTAAATTTGAGCATGCAAATGTCACTGAGAGTCGCGGTGGAAATTATGGCGGTTTCTCAAGTCGAGCCGTCCCCGTATCACCGCCGCCATCACTACTTAGGGTTCCTTTGGCATACATTGAACACATAGACGAGACGACACAAACTATTTGATAGCAAATACAAATCTTTAATTGTTGTAGTCCTCATATCTTGGCAGAATCTGGCAGTATTTGTATCTACAAATCCTACTAATATTATATAAACTCGAAAGTTTGTATGTATGGATGTATGTTTGTTACGCTATCACGCATCAACCACTTGCGGATCGGGATGAAACTTGGCACACATATAGGCTACTTTTTATACAGATCTCTTAAGTGGTTCCAGTGGGATAGCTGTTAACTCTCTCTTTTTTTGGTAATTTCTGTCACTTCGCAATGAAGCGAAGGATTCACGTGCTAATTAATACTGATTATCGAATTGACTACTAATAATCATAGCCCGACATAGTTCCCAAGGAATCTAGAGTTGACTCAGTTCCCACGCTCGACAGCACGACAGACATAAAAACTATGTTCACGCGAAAACTAACTAACTATACTGAACATATCTGGCTGAAATTTGGTAGGTAGACAGCGTAGGACCTGGATTAACATATAGGCTACTTTTTTCTACGCTCACGAGCCGTTTTCGGCTCGCGCACTGCGCACCTTCGAAGACAGTCATTAAACTATTTCAAGTGAGCGAAGCCACTGGCAAAATCTATAATATAATAAAACTGTAACGGGGCCGTGTCTGTACATGAAATATTTTTGGAAAATAATGACTGTGGTGAATATTACTAACGATACAGAGGCCAAAACAACAACTTTTGGAATTTTTGTCTGTCTGTCTGTCTGTCTGTCTGTCTGTATGTTCGCGCATCACGCAAAAACTACCAGGCCGATTTTGATGAAATTTTGTATGGTGGTTCCTTATAGCCCGGGTTAACATATAGGATACTTTTGATCCCGGAAAATTCAGGAGTTCCCGTGGGAAAATCAAAAGTATTCATTTATAGAATGGCTCACCATGCAAATGTGGCTTGACCTATTATTATTACATTCAAATTTTACACGTTGATACCCTTATTGCGAACTAAAACTGCGACATTGCGAATCCCAAAAAAAATAAGGGTTCCTGCAGGAATGCAAAAAATTGTATCTTTAGAATGGCTCAACGTAACAATATGAAACCTTTACATTGGGATGGGGTGTTTTGATCATCATTGTATAGTCGGGTATTCTTTATCCCGTAAAAACTAAAGAGGTCCTGTGGGATATTATCTATCGTTTCTTACATTAATAACAAAAGAGTACTTTTTTCCACAAATTAGCTACACATACCACACATTATAAACATAGCAGCAGAATGTCAATAGATGGCACTGCAGGAATAATAAAACGCGCTTAAGTTGTGTTAAAACATTAAAATATTATTTCTTACTTTTGAGTGGATTTCTTTTATGTATTTTTCAGCATACGCTTTTTACACAACTCTCTGGAACTATGGCACGTAGCGATGTGTTTCGTAGACGAACATAGCAATCGTGTAAAAAAATTAAAAACACATAAATCGAGTTTAGCTTCTTTTAACAGGAGGCACAGATATGGGAACTCTTCTGACGGCGACTATTTGCGTGTGGCAGTTGCTCTCCGCCTGCAATATCAATATCTGTGAACCTCATCAATCTATTTGCGGGTCCACGGTGGAGGCAATTGGCCATCACTCACTGAATTGCGGTCGTTGTTTGTGAAGATTCCCACGTCACCAATTCCTTAATGACCTCACTCGGAGGGCACTGGTATCGGCCAGATGGAATATTCCATCTTTGATGCAGCCACTGGGCTTTAGTTGATGTGATGGCAAAAGGCCGGAGGGTTTAAACAGGTGCTATGGCAGAGAGGAAAGTGCCTGCTTTGGGACTCTACTTTTTCTGCCTCACTTCTAACCCGTACGGTACTGCTGCTCAAGTTGCGGCGAGAAAGAAGCATAATAAGTACTCGGTTTTGAAGGCAAATTACTGCTTTGTGCCATTGGTCTGTGAGACAACCGGCTGCTGAACCCTCAGAGGCCTTTACCTTCACAAAGGAGATTGGCCATCGCCTTCGAGAGAGGAGATGTGACGTGAGGTCCTACCTGCTGCTAAGGTTGTCTATTGCCATCCAGCGCGGCAACGAGAAGTGCGTCATGGGCTACTTTGGAGCTGATACGACTCGAGGATTTGACCCATATTAATATTTTTAGCAAGTTTTATTACTAGATTGATACAATTATTTGAATTAGTTTTTCGATAATATAGGTATATGTGTTATTTCATCATATCAGTTTATATACGTCCCCATCAAGGGGCTCGACCTGCCCTGAGTTAGGGCGATCAGGCCTTAGACGATCACGCGGGCCCATTGCGGGTTGATTGACTTCACGCATAAGCTTCGAGTTTCTTCGCAGGCGTGTGCAGGTTTCCTCACGATGTTGTTGTCACCGTAAGAGCGTCGGATAAATGTACATACCAGTATGAAATCGATATTCGTATAGATATTGTTAAGTGGCAGCATTCGAACCACGGCCTTCCGGACAGGAGATAGTGGCCCTAACCGTTCTGCCACCGACGCTCTATATGTTATTTAATATTTAGAAATCCTTACTAATTATTATAAATGTGCAAATGTGTTTGTTTGTTTGTTACCTATTCACACTTCAACACAGATCGGTACCAATCGGTACCAAACACAGGTAGAGACCAATCTTGATGAAATTTGGCATGCAGGTAGCCTGTATCACTGGGAATGAAATAGTCAACTTTATATCTGTGGAAATTATCATAGCCCGATGCAGTTCCTGAGGAAACTAAAACAATAGTCTTTGTTCGTTAAGTTATTTAAAATCGTAACGAAAAAATGAGTTAGTGTGATTTTTAGCACAGAGATGAGGTGGAAAATGATATAATTTACTAATTAGTATATCCTGACATAGTTCCCGAGGGATCTGGGGACAACTGTTTTCTACGCTCGCGCACGTCGGTGGCGTCGCAACGGAGCAACGGATGAAAGTTATTTTTTGTATATAATTTGTTGAGGGGGTGGGAAGTGACAAAGACTGCTAATCCGAAAAGCCCGATACAGTTCCTGAGGTACCTGGAGAAAACTCATGTCCACGCTTGCGAGCTGATTGCGGCTCTCGCACCACTCACCCTCAAAAAGAGTCATAAAAGCTATGTCCACGCGGGCGAAGCCGCGGGTAAAAGCTAGTCTAGTAATATAATAAATATTTTTATCTTTTTTTTTTTTTTTTTCTAATTTGAGTGCGTTTGGCTGCACCTCACCTGATGGTAAGTGCTGATGCAGCCGAGGATGTAACACGCAAGCTCAAATAGTGCCTATTCACTTTCGTCTTGAAGATTCCTAAATTATACGAATCGGGGAATACAGACGCCGGAAGGGAATTCCACTCCTTGGCCATTCGCATGATGAAGGAAGAAGCAAAATCTTTGGCAATACGGGGCTTAAATGTGATTTCTGTCAAAATACTGGCCTGGCAACTGTAGGTACGCCAATAGTGTATTCTTACAGTGAACGATCTGTACGTTTAGTCTAAGTACATTAATCTTGCTTTGAAAAATTTGATCCTAATGGTTGTCAATATCGGTAGACAAATCAGAGTCCGTATAATAAGAACTTCTTCTCCATTCTGCGCCATAGAGCAAACAGGTGCAAGGTACAAGCTCATGCTGATTTTATCTATGGCTACCTACCTTAAGTACAGTACTACCGACATGTTTGTTCAGGTGGTGGCGTCGCTGAATGTTTGGGTTTATGTTATATTTTCGGAATGACATTTCACTTTATTTTTTTTTAGTTCTCCATTTATCCACCTGACTAAACAGATCTTCTTATTTTCGAGTCGATGGGATACTCAAATAGTCCCATCGCAAAACTGAGCCACGAAAATTGCCTTGTCAGTGGCCTGCATCAAGTCCTCCCGCGTGCAGGTGACAGGGCAAGAAAGACACGTAATGAGGTGGTCCATCCTTTGAGGGACCTCACCACACCTACACTCCAGGTTCGTATCTCCAATGAATCCCCACCTGAAATAGTTTTCTTTACTTTGAAAAAGCGTCGGTGGCTCAACCGGTAACGACTCGGTCCATCTAACCAGAGGTATCGGGTTCAAATCTGGACGGCCAATGTACCAATGAGTTTTTCAAAAACTTACGTACATATACTTACCGATTGCTTTAACGGTGAAGGAAAACATCGTGAGGAAACCTGCACACGCCTGCGAAGAAACTCGAAGGTTGTGTGTGAAGTCGACCAACCCGCACTGGGCCCGCGTGGTCGACTAAGGCCTAATCGCCCTGATTCAGGGTAGGCTCGAGCCCCTCGGTGGGGACGTATTTGAGCTGATATAATAAAAAAAAAACTTCGGCCTACCTGAGTCCGGAGTCTGTTAAGAAATTTCCAGGTCGACCATGGCTTAAATTATATCCAGGTGAAGGATTCTCGGAGATCAGAACAAAGGGACTAGTAATAGAGACACTATTCTTCCATAGCTCAACTCTCGTTTTTGAAGGGTCGTCTGTCAGGTGGGCGACACGGTAACAGATAAGTCGGTGGCACTATAGGAAGGAAACGCAAAGGTGTAGATATTATAGTTATCACATCAAGGAAATAACTTCAAGTTCTACTGAGCTTAAGTCCTGATTGGCATTACTTAATCATTAAGTGTCTGATCGTGAATTCCTTATTAGTTATTATACCAATAATGTCAATAGTACAAATAGTCGCACAACAAAGTTTTAAGAGAGGCTCTCGTGATTTTGCTAAGGTTTATCTGGCAACTCCTTAGCTTTCAGCCCGACCCAAAGCTTCGAAGAGATAACAATTAACAAGGCACATGATACATACGTAATTCCGGGTTAATGAGGGTGCGTGCATGGAGGGGCGGGCACGGGCGCTCGCCCACGTAATCTTATTATTACGACGTACTTAATGTTGGCAGTTAGGCGTCTGCGCTACCATCATTGATGGGCACCGGCAATGAGTTAACATAGATTCTTATATTAATGCTGAGCATTGTAACACTAATTATCGCCAGGAGAGATATTAACTCCTTATTTGCGAATGAATCAGAGGAAACTATCGCACTGGAGATATCTAGATGTTAACAACTCTTGGGCACGGGTCTCCTCCAAATTCGGGAAGATCAAGTGAGGATTGGTGGAGGTAGAAGGGCTTGTAGCAAACCCTACTGTCAGAATTTTTCAAGCCGCCTATAAGGCCCCAATACGTGTGAATGGCTGCCATGTAGTGATAATAGCAACCGGCGTCGACGTGCCGAGTGAAGTACGAAAGCGGTCGAGATAATACGACCCAAACCAATCCTGGTGAAACGTACCGTGCTGATGGTCAGTTAATGTGCGGTGCACCAAGACTAGCAGTAACTAGCTGTGCGGTGCACTAAGACTAATAGTAACTAGCTGTGCGGTGCACTTAGACTAGCAATAACTAGCTTTGCGGTGCACTAAGACTAGCAGTTACTAGCTGTGCGGTGCACTAAGACTAGCAATAACTAGCTTTGCGGTGCACTAAGACTAGCAGTTACTAGCTGTGCGGTGCACTAAGACTAGCAATAACTTTCTGTGCGGTGCACTAAGACTAGCAGTCACTAGCTGTGCGGTGCACTAAGATTAGCAGTAACCAGCTGTGTGGTGCACTAATATTCTTGTTGCAAAGGTCCGGTGTTCTCACATGCGTCTGGGAAATGTCCAAAAAATGCAGCAAATACAGGATGTTTTAAATAAGCAAAACCATTTATCACGGGAAAATTTGCATAAAAAATTATTTCTTACAAATGGATCGGTATTTTGGATGTAAAGTTCAAATTTAATTGCAAATTTAGATACTAATAACCCGAAACCCGTAGGGGTTACATAGTTAAGTTTCATACTAAACACCTTGTTACGGCAGCAGCCATTCGTAAATAACAGAACTAAGTGGTGATTAATTTCACCAAAGGTGTAGAACCCCTCTCCGCGGCTATCCCGCACAGGCCCGCATCCAGGGCTTATTGTGAAAACGTTGGCGCGTCACGCACGTCATGGCCGTCGTTTTTCAGCACGAAATGTGACGGATCAAGTGGCTGCCTCCCTTCGCGGGAAATATATTGTTCGGTATTTATTATCAGATTGTGGAGATCACGCAAGAGTTAATAATGCAGGGACTTGAAAGATGACTTCATATTTTTAGGATTTATCATAAACTTTATAAATTGAAAAAATCTGAACTCCTACATTATTTTATTTAGAGGATAAAAAAAACCAGACAAGTGCGTGTCGGGCCACGCGCAATGTAGGG
Organism: Coleophora flavipennella; assembly: GCA_947284805.1. NCBI lineage: Eukaryota > Metazoa > Arthropoda > Insecta > Lepidoptera > Coleophoridae > Coleophora > Coleophora flavipennella. The sequence continues at coordinate 1,816,652 of OX369302.1, forward strand.
TTCCGTAGTTGCCATTATCACGTCCATATCTAATTTTCAAATTTCCTAATAAGACTATTTTTTCGAAAACGGAACCCTAAATTATAAAATGCTCTTAGAAGACTCACAACTATTTTTTAAGCTCTAATCAACGATACCCCACTCAACTGGGTTTAACGAGAAAAAAAATCATCCCTACTTTACTTGTACAAAAAAGTTTTTTTTTTTCAAAATGTTTTTTACAGTTCTCTCCGTGCTGTTATTATATATATCTTTGCCAAAATTCAGCTAGGCCGCGGACAGACAGACGGACAGACGGACAGACAGACATGACGAAACTATAAGGGTTCCTTGTTGTATTACGGAACACTAAAATCATTACACGGATTTGTCCAATTCATTTCACTGGACTAAGACGCAAATCCAAACGTCGCAGGTATTAAAAAAAATAATCTTCTGATCGACTGCTATTGAATGGAGAATTTTACGATCATCCGAAACGGCGTGACAATTGCATGTCGGCGATAAATCGCGCGTCCCGCCTGCGCGGCCTCTTTATGGTGTCATAAAACTTTTATACTCACCCTGTGAAGCTCTGCGCGTGAATTATAGATATTTAAAGTCAATAGCGCAGGTTTCGGGGTAGTTACGAAGTCTGCAGGATGCGACAGTAATGCAGAGGTCGCACCATATTGGAAAACGCAACACTTGATAGAGATGTTATATGTATTTGGCACACAGTTGGTAAATGAAACCATTACAATAAAAAATGCACAGATTCCCTGCATACCACGAACTACTAGAACATTGAAAATGAAATTCAGGCATAAATCCTAATCCTAATCCTAATTGGACAAACAATAAATTATATATGTATCACACTATCCACCAACCATTCGTTTTTTTACGTAAATCCCCATACCCCCGTACTCATTATTTAAAAATTTAAATATTTTACAAAAAGCAAAAATTTCGAAAAAAGTTCATAATATTCCAAAAATCCTCCATTCACCACATACAACAATATAAACTCTCATACACACCCAACTTCCATACCACAGTACTGTATAACCATGATGCGCTACAACTCACTCGCCGAGGTACTTCCATACCACAGTACTGTATAACCATGGTGCGCTACAACTCACTCGCCGAGGTACTTCCATACCACAGTACTGTATAACCATGATGCGCTACAACTCACTCGCCGAGGTACTTCCATACCACAGTACTGTATAACCATGATGCGCTACAACTCACTCGCCGAGGTACTTCCATACCACAGTACTGTATAACCATGGTGCGCTACAACTCACTCGCCGAGGTACTTCCATACCACAGTACTGTATAACCATGATGCGCTACAACTCACTCACCGAGGTACTTTTTAAGGGCGCACCTACAGCCCGTATTTTTTTTTTATTTTCAAAATTTTGATCTCATTTGACAGCCAACTAAATACCCTAGGACCTTTTTTTATATTTTTTTAAATTTCGACTTAGTTCTCGAGACGTCCAGCCCCAAAGCCAAAAATTCCAAAATTTTCAACCAAAAAAACCGGTTTTTCGACCATAACTTTTTGGATTTCAAAATGTTTTTAAAATTCCTTCACCATCTGATAGATCTCGTCAATCAGCATCCTTTGATTCCCTATTTATTTATGAACTACCAATAACTTCCATACAATCGCCGTGTCGCACTAAACTCCCAAATGGGACCTAGTACCTAGCGATCTAAAAGTCATTTTCAATGACAAAAAAAAGGCAAGTACGAGTCAAACTCGCGTGGAGAGGGTTCCTTACCATATCCGTAATCATGTTAACTACATTAGGCCCTATATTCCCTATTTTATTTGTAATTGTTTTCTATATGTTGTTTTTGTGAGTGTGTTACGCGATATCTTCGCAGGTTGTGATTCTTTTTTATTCGACAGGGTATGCTTCCGAGTTGATCCCATATAAATTTTACCAAAATCAGTGTAGTAGTATTTTAGTATTTCCGTCGGGCCGCCTGGACATATTCTGATCCCGGGTCGACGGAGGGCAGCGGCGTCAGGCAGGACCTCTCGTGGAGGATGGCAGCGGAGGAGCGCAAGCCAACGGTGGCATCCTAAGGGGTAACTGTCTTGGCGTCAGGTGGCAACCGGCCGTAAAACCAAAGCCAAATCACCATCTCCAGTTTCTCCAGTCATTTTAAACCATGAAGCACAACGATAAAAAAGCATGTATAAATGCTAGGGCGTACCCCTTAAGCGACGGCCGTGTCTTGGATGCACACCGGCAACCAAAAATGCGTATAGAAACGTGGAATGTGGGACGTGCCTGGCGAAAGATGACTAGGAGAGCCGACCCCAAATGAAATGGGATAAGTCTAGGCAAAGAGAAATAGAGTGTAGTAGTATTTTTATAAAATTATCAAAAACCAAAAATAATAAAGTCGTACCGAGTTGTTGCAATGAAAGTCGGTTTTTTAACGAGTTCAACGTTTCCAATCGTATAGTCAGTAGTTTCAGAGAACGCTTGATTTTTGTATTTTTCCCTTACTATCTTTTAAACTATAAATGTTGAAATTATTATAAAAAATAATCTTATAACTAGATTTTTCATTTGTTACGTCATATTATGACATACATACATCGTATGACACCTCGCCAAGGCTCGGTTTTTAAACTCGTACTCGTGTTTTAATACCTCTCATTATGCAACAGTTTCATAAACTTCTACTCGTACGACATTGTATCAAGTCTTGAACACTATGTGACGTGCTGTTAAAGGGGGATGCTACTCGTTATGTTGGACAAATTAGCTCCAGACACCCATAGTCAATTTTTAAAAATACGTACTTTACACATATTGACTGACATTGACAGTTGGTTCCTGGAGGAAAGTTGTTCAGTTTTACGAGTAGAAGCCCCTTTTTTTATCCACAATTGATAAACCCTTGGCATCATCTCACCAGATGGTAAGTGACGATGTTGCCTAAGATGGAAGCGGGCTTACCAAGATTCCCCAACGCAATGGGGATCTGGCTATCTTATCTTCAATTCGGAACACATCAATGCTGTTAACACTGATGTTTGGCGTCAAGACTTAGATAAGATGGTGGTAGCTAGCCAGGCGGGTTATGAAAATGCCCTACCACCAACCAAAACTAGTCTTACAAAATTGACCCGACGGGAATCGAACCAGCGACCTCCTGGTGTGAAGCGAATGGACTAACCATTACGCCACGGTGGCGGATATTTTGACTCATATCCGCTTTAACCATTTGTGTCATACTATGTAGTTCGTTGGTATTTGGCAATAGTTATGAGTGACAGTTCGTTGACAACACATACATAACAGTACAAGTATATACGACAGTTACACACAATGACAATAAACAAGTCATCGAGATGAAACGCGGCGCGGCGGTAGGTAACGCGCACCCAGGGAGCCCCTGAGCAGCCCATAAACTCTGCCTACCCAGCCTGTAGTTAAACGGCGCATAGTATAAACTTGATGTTAACTGTCGTACATGTATGTACAAAATACAATACAAGACAATACAAGCGTCGGTGGCTCAACCGGTAAAGACTCGGTCCTCTTAACCAGAGGTCGCGGGTTCAAATCCAATGAGTTTTTCGAAACTTACGTACATATACTTACCGATTGCTTTAACGGTGAAGGAAAAAAATCGTGAGAAAACCTGCACATCTGATTCCAGATGTGTAATTAAGGTCGCGTTGCACACGTCCGTAGGTGTAAATCTAAAATGCCCTACACGTGACCGCGGGTGATGCTAAGTGTAACACCAGGCAACTGCCGTCTGTCCCTTGGATAGCACGGTTAGTTGTGCCACACGATAAGAGAGAGAGAATACAAGACAATAGTTGTACTAAAACACGTCTCTATTGTATAGACACATTATATCAGCCGAAGGACGCACCGGAAAACGTAGTGTAGGTATGGTCACAATTTCTGAAAAATCTTTCATATCTCATACAATTTGCTTAGCTATAATTTTCCATTTTGCAATTTTAATATAAAAAAATATCCAGCATATTGCACGATTAGAGCTCTTCAGCCTCGAAATAATCTTCAAAAGAAAACAGCGTGGTCGGCTATGGCCCGATCGCCCTAACTCAGTGCGGGCTGGTCGACTTCGAGTTTCTTCGCAGGTGTGTGCAGGTTTCCTCACGATGTTTTCCTTCACCGTGAAAGCAATCGGTGAGTATATGTACGTAAGTTTCGAAAAACTCAGTGGTATATTGGCCTTCCGGGTTTGAACCCGGCTACTCTGGTTAGGAGGACCGAGTCGTTACCGGCTGAGCCACCGACGCTTACCTTACCTAACTCGGCTTATCGTCTGCCAACTAGTAAAAACGAGCGAGACAAATATTACAGTCAAACCTATCCAGTTATAACCGCATTGGGAGCATAATCTGCGCCTGCGCGGTGGTCGCAACCTCGCAACATTCACGGCACAGAATTTATTACGAGTTTTTTGGCGGGATTTGTAGTGAACGCATTCGTAGTTTTATTTTATTGTTTTTGCATTGTTTTCTGCTAGGATTTTGTTCAAGAAGTAGTGCATTTTGGAGAAAATCGTCTATTGCACGTGAGCAATGTGGAGAACAAGAAAATAAAACGAAGGAGGAAGTGAGAACCCAACTTGCACTGGGTGCAGTTTTATAGACACCCTACAGCAACTGGGTGTTCCATCTCAGAATGAGGCTGCTGCAAATGCTGTCAAGAACTTCAGAGAAGATTTGTAATGCACTGGCACTAGCATTTCAAATCAAAAAACTAATTAAGATTAATGAAATGGGGATTGTCTCGAAAAGGCTTTTGTACTCGTGAGACGTTAAGATATTATTAAAAATAGCATTTATTACGCGGACATGAGTGTCACGACCAACTTGATAATTCAAGTCACAATGAATAACGGTTGGTCTATACTCATGATGGCCGCATCAAATGGGCAATATAGTAAAAACTAGCTATAGCCCGTGGCTTCGCCCGCGTGGACATTGTTTTAATGATGGTCTGGGAGGGAAGTTGTTGCGCGAGCTGCAACCGGCTCGCGAGTGTAGACGTGGGTTTTCTCCAGATCTCTCAGGAACTAATTCTGATTAGCATTCTATGTAACTTTCCACCCCCTCAACCAATTTAATAAAAAAAAACACTTCAATCCGTTGATCCGTTGTGACGCCGACGTGCGCGAGAGTGGTAATGAGTTTTCTCAGATCCCTCGGGACTATGTTATGATACGCTAAATAGTAAATTATATAACTTTTGAGCCCTCGACCACCTCTGTGCAAAAAATCACAACAATTAATTGTTCAGTTGAGATGTTAAAGAAATTAAACAAAAAAGAATATTAAGAGTAAAGAGTAGTATGCTATTTACACTGGATAAAAAGTAACCTATGTCCTTCCCAGTGACACATGCTGCCTGCATGGCAAATTATTTAAGATTGGTCAAGGTGCTGAAGCGTGAAAAGGTAACAAAAAAAATTCGAGCGAGACCTACAGTACTCGCATAAGATGTGTAACATGTGACAAAATACTTTATAAAAGGACGGCAAAGATACGGCAGACTAGGCTGTATGTTCATAGATACCTTTGCCTTTTCCGCGCTTTTAAAGCCTGAAAAAAGGACGGCAAAGATACGGCAGACTAGGCTGTATGGTCATAGATACCTTTGCCTTTTCCGCGCTTTTAAAGCCTGAAAAAACGCGACTTCCTGTTACACATGGGACACATTTCCGTCCCATTTCACGAAATCACTCCCACAAATTGCAGGAAAGCGAGAGCAAAGATGTTACACATCAATAAATAATGATAAATTAAATTATGAATTAAAAAAACAAATCAAACAATAAAAAACACAGATTAAATAATAATAATGTCAAAAAAATAATAATGTCAAAATAAGTTTAGTTAGTATTTTGTCACATGTTACACATCATAATATGCGAGTACTGTAGGTCTCGCTCGAATTTTTTTTTTATTTATTTATTCATTCATTTCAGTTTTAAAACATTACAGTTTGTACAAGACCAAGGCGTTGTAAATGTTTGAAATATTACAGCAATATTATACCTAAATAATAATATGCTCTAAAAAAATATATGAAATTTGTATAAAATAAATTCATGTCCATAAATTTATATTATGTTTTATTTATTTTATTGACTATGGGGCTAGTACCTGAAAATAAATGATTTCATTTCATTTCATTATGCATAATGACCACCCTAGAGTTGGTCAAAGTAAAAAAAGAGACTTTTTATAGGGAAAGTAAGTTAAGAAGCGAAGTCACTCGTTGCCCTGGTTAAATATATTCTTTATTGCACACAAATATTTACATGAAAACCACTTAGAAAAGACATATACAAAGGTGGACTTATCTCTATAAGAGATCTCTTCCAGCCAACCTTACCAGGTGTTATGAGAATTCAAAGGACGGGGAGCAATCCTATGTGCACCTAAATTATACTTAATAAAATACTAATATAATATAAACTTACCTGATCTACTCACATAAATAATACATACCGACAGTAAATAAATTAATATTATTCATAATACATACCTTAAAATAGAATATTTACTATTCTTACTAAAATAAATATATACAAATAAACTTACATGTTATTACTTACTTAAAATGTGTTAATACCTAGTTGTAAATTTTATTCATAGTCAGCCTAATTTATCACGTTGCACGCGAGAAGATCATGTTATTTATATAACCCTATTCAAGTTATAAACTCAATCCATCTCAAGCCTCAATTTATCAAATGCAGAATGGAAAGTTAGATTTTATTAATACGAACTAGCTTAAGTAATAAATCTATCATCTTGACCAACGCTATTAGTCATTTTTCATAATGACTGGTCCGTATTAATTTTGCCCGGCTAATCAAGTTGCCCGTAACATGAGCATAACAATCACTCTACTGGAACATATCGCCACAACAGAAAGTTATAAATATAAAGCCACTAAAGCATAGCGGTATAATATACGGAGCAAAGTTTTATCCTCTCGATATAGCGGAAAGTGAAACAGTAAACAGTAGAACAAAACATGGGCAAAGTTACCGCGACCCCAAACTGAGTCACCGCGACGACCGCGACGACCGCGGCCAGGACATTGAGATACGAACGTCAAATTATTTTACACTATACGACAAGACTTGTAATTTTAGCCCGAAAATACAACTTGACATCACGTGTAGCCACCTAAACTTGTCTCAGAAAATAGAATTGAAGTTTTTTTTTACAGGTAAAGGAGGGAGGGAGGAGGAGGAGGCCTTTGTCCAGCAGTGGACGTCCTTCGGCTGATATGATAATGATTGACAGATCAACCACCAGGTTGCTTCATGGGGCTGGGTGTCAATTCGGTGTAACACAATTTAACTTATTTGACAGGACTAAACTAAAATTAAGCATTCTGTCCTTATCTTTTCGATACAGAAAAAAAAATAAGAATGAATAAAATTAAATGTAGTTTGATCCTGTAAGTAAATAAATTAATTCGTGTTACATCGAATCAGAAACGAGGAGATCCGCAGGAGAACTAAAGTAACCGACATAGCTCACAGAATCGCTAAACTGAAGTGGCAGTGGGCAGGGCACATAGCTCGTAGAACAGATGGCCGATGGGGTAGTAAAGTTCTCGAGTGGCGACCGCGCACCGGAAAACGTAGCGTAGGCAGACCTCCCACGTGGTAGACCGATGACCTGGTGGAGATCGCGGGAAGCCGATGGATGCAGGCAGCGCAGGACCGGTCGTCGTGGAAATCCTTGGGGGAGGCCTTTGTCCAGCAGTGGACGATTTGTGGTTGATATGATGATGATGACATCGAATTGTCACCAATGTCTACGAGCGCGTCTTGCGCGGTGCGAAGGGGCCGCGGGAAGGGGGCTGCCAACCACGGCACCACCGCCATTAAAACGTATGGTATCCTATGGTATTATATTCTCTTTGACCGCCATTCCATATTTGGACTTTATAGTGTTTGCGCATCGTACAGTGATTTTGTTTTACTAACCTTGTAATAAATAGAGTTTAATAAAACTAAAAAACACGCTTTTAAAGTACATCAAACTAAAATGTAGAAAATTATAATTAACAAAAAATACTAGTATATTATTGTGAAAAAGCGTGGGGCGCTCTGTGCCATATTTTTCGTCTATCGAGCAACCCACACTCTTTCACAATAATATTAGTATTTTTTGTTAATTATTATTTTAAATAAAGAAAAGTATTTTTTTCTACATTCAAGGTGGACAATTTAAGTAAGTATATGATTAATATATACATAGTTGGTCGCTGATTTGGAATCATTTTTATTTAAATCTACCACATGTCCGAGAGGTCGTGGTTCGATGTGTTGCCTGGAAGAAATTGCTTTAAGCAATAAGGCCGCCTACATTGTACAATTTAAAAATTTTCTATTTATTCTGTACTTGTATTTTGTATTTTTTGTAATTGTACAATAAAGAATATTTGATTGATTGATTGATTCCTGCCACGTACCAATGTGTTTTTGAATTTCGATTTCATATGTACAAGGAGGACCCGTGCTGCCCCACAGCATTGTTTTTTTTTATTATGGGCATCGAGAGTGCGCGGCGGGTGACCCGCAACCCGCGCCAGCGGCTCGCCTCCGTTGTTGCGCATTGTGCGAGAATGCACCTGGCTTCCCTCCAACATAACCAATTTAGATGGGCAATAGTTCAAATGAAAGAGCTCATTCCAGCGAGTGTTCATAGATCAAAATGAGTTGCGTAGGTATACTTCAATGAGAACCGAAGATATTGAGAAAGAAAGCTGCGAAAATCGCGTTTGAGTCGAAGGTATTACTTGAGAAGGGCGAAAGTTAGGTGATTTTCAATGCTTGATAAAAAAATTATGCATTTGTTTTGTTCATTTAAAAGAAAATTAAGCAAATCGGTTTAATAGACCTGCCGAACGGACTCAAAATAGATTTCATTTTTATTATTTATTTGAGAAGAGCGAAAGCCAGGTGATTTTTAATGTTTTATGATAAATCTGTGCATAAATACCTTTCATTTAAAAAAATGGCAAATCAGTGGGATAGAACGGCTGGACAGACTTGCGTTAGTTTTTATCATTTCTTTTAATATATAGATATTTATTCGACGCTCTTACGGTGAAGGCAAACATCGTGAGGAAACCCGCATACGCCTGCGAAGAAACTCGAAGGTTGTGTGTGAAGTCGACCAACCCATACTGGGCCCGCGTCGACGACTAAGGCCCGTTCGCCCTAATTCAGGGTAGGCTCGAAACCTTGCTAGGAAGTATATGAGCTGATATGATGACTTACACAGATTTAAATTTAATATGATATTTTATCGAATATAAAATAGAGCATCCTCGTAGTCTTTCTGTATCTGATGTTTGTGATGGAGCTTTCGTGACTTTGAATTTTAAAGTGAGAATAACTGGCTACACATGACGTGATGCCGACACTTCTACTCCATTTACACGAAATTAATTTGCTTTAGCGAAAGATGAACATACGCTCTCCCTACCGCATGTACGAGTGTCACGTAGCAGCACATGCGCTCCCTACCGCATGTACGAGTGTCACGTAGCAGCACATGCACTCCCTACCGCATGTACGAGTGTCACGTAGCAGCACATGCGCTCCCTAACGCATGCACGTGTGTCAAGTAGCAGTACATGCGCTCCCTAACGCATGCACGTGTGTCAAGTAGCAGCACATGCGCTCCCTAACGCATGCACGTGTGTCAAGTAGCAGCACATGCGCTCCCTAACGCATGCACGTGTGTCAAGTAGCAGCACATGCGCTCCCTAACGCATACACGTGTGTCAAGTAGCAGCACATGCGCTCCCTACCGCATGTACGAGTGTCACGTAGCAGCACATGCACTCCCTACCGCATGTACGAGTGTCACGTAGCAGCACATGCGCTCCCTACCGCATGTACGAGTGTCACGTAGCAGCACATGCACTCCCTAACGCATGCACTCTATAAGTACGGTAGTCATTCAATAAAGTTATCAAGTGTTAAAATGTCATAGAAGAAATATTTGCACAGTGAAAGTTTCATAGTATATTGCACATAGAACCTAAACCTTGTACACAAATAAACAAAGCGAGAAAGATGCCAAATGGGAGTCGGACTCGCGCACCGCGCACCGAGGGTTCCTCATCACTACAACTTGAGGTACGGAACCCCTAAAACCTCAAAAAGTATAAAAATTATAATCATTTAATCCTTACTAATATTATAAATGTGAAAATGTGTTTGTTTGTTTGTTACCTTTTCACGCTTCAATGCCTTGACCAATCTTAATGAAATTTGGCACGCAGGTAGCCTGTGTCACGAGAAAGAACAAAGGCTACTTTTTATCCCGTGAAAATATCATAGCCCAATGCAGTTCCTGGGGGAACTAAAAAAATACTCTTTTTTGGTTAATTTCTTTAAAATCGCAACGGAACAATGGATTGTTTTTATTTTTTTAAACAGAGATGATTGGGGGGTGGGAAATGACATGATTTACTAATAAGCATATCCTGACATAGTTCCCGAGGGATCTGGAAAAAAATAATGTCCACGCACGCGAGCCGCTTGCGGCTCGCGCACCGCACACCCTCTCAGGCAGTCATTACAACGATGTCCACGCGGGCGAAGCTGCGGGAAAAAGCTAGTTGAATATAAAAGACATCAGCAAGACCGACATTTATTCATGTTTTTTTATTCAGAGATCCTTAGCCCGAACCCGACTCACACTTGACCAATTAGGTAAGTACCTAGTACCTACCCTATAGGTTTTGATGACTAAGTTCGGGTGTATCAAAATATGTAACCTATATGGTTTTATCTTTTAATTACGTCGATTTAGATGCTTGCACGTTTTTTTCATTTCCAAGAGACGGTAGACCGTAGTATTTTACGATAATTACAACTTGATACTCCAGAGCAAAATGGTCTTGACAGACAGACAACGTAGTGATCCTGTACAGATTTCGTTTTTCTATTTTAGGTACGGAACCCTAAAATTGTACAAGCACAGCACTTCTCAAACCCGCCGAATGTGACTTATCCCAAACAGGCCCTCACATTGATATCGCACTGAAAGGGTTGCTTCTAAGCCTCTGTAGGGCCGAAAGGGCTTTGTCAGATAAGAGTCGTTCAGCCAATCTCTCTGCCTGGCAAAAACGCTGTTATCAATTTAATCATCGAATAGTCTTGCAAGGGATATTTCACGATTAAACGACATTTTAATATTCTGGGCAAGTGCGGATACAATCGATGATCTTTATTTATGACCGAACACAGCCATCGGACACTGTTTTGTAGCTTAAATGAACTTTTCGCATAAAATAAAATGACAATAAGCACGTGAATAACATCGTGAGGAAACCTGCACACACCTGCGAAGAAACTCGAAGGATGTGTGTGAAGTCGACCAACCCGCACTGAGCCCGCGTGGGGACGTATATGAGCTGATATGATGATGATGAAACACGAAATGTAACGCATGAAGACATGGCCCGAGGTGTGATACAGTCGTGCACCTTAGAGAACTCTTGCGTCCCCACTGCTCTTTCCAAATTCGGCAATAGTCCACACGTAGGACCACGTTAACCGCCTCCGTGGCGTAATAGTTAGTCCATTCGCTTCACACCAGGAAGTCGCGGGTTCGATTCCCGGCGGGGTCAACTTTGTAAGACTCGGTTAGGTTGATGGTAGGGCATTTTCATAGCCCGCCTGGCTAGCTACCACTATCTTATCTAAGTCTTGCCGCCAAAAATCAGTGTTGACAGCATTGATGTGTTCCGGCTTCAAGATATGATAGCCAGATTCTCATTGCGTTGAGGAATCTTGGTAAACCCGCTTCCATCTTCGGCATCATCGTCACTTACCATCAGGTGCGATGATGCCAAGGGCTTATTAACTGTGGATTTAAAAGAAAATTAGTTTCAGAGAGAGTGTAGGGCCTGTGGCGAACCCCACGGTCAGTAGTTTTCAAACACCTACATTAACAGTGATAGCAACCGGCACCAACCACTTAGCGTATTTTTTGCAAACGGAAACGGTACGAGTAAATGCCACTACCGCTCAAACCCATCCTGGGAAAGCAAAGGTTATAATCAGTTAATATTGGTAAGCCCGCTTCCATCTTTGGTATTATCGTCACTGATGGTAACGTAGAGTGAGATGATGCCAAGGGCTTATCAATCCTTACTATCCTTACTATAATATTATAAATGTGAAAATGTGTTTGTTTGTAACCTTTTCACGCTTCAACACCTTAACCAATCTTGATGAAATTTATCATACAGGTAGTCTGTGTCACTGGGAAGGACATAGGCTACTTTTTATCCCGTAAAAATAGCATAGACCGATGCAGTTCCTGAGGGAACTAAAAAAAAAACTCTTTTTTGGTTAATTTCTCTAACATCGCAACAGACCAATGGTTTGCTGTGATTTTTTGCACAGATATGGTTGAGGGGGTGGGATATGACATAATTTACTAATTAGCATATCCCGACATAGTTGCCGAGGGATCTGGGAAAAACTCATTTCCACGCTCGCGCACGTCAGCGTCTTTAAAACGGAGCGACGGATTGAAGCGATTTTTGTATAGAATTGGTGGAGAGGGTGGGAAGTGACATAGACTGCTAATTAGAATAGCCCGATATAGTTCCTGAGGGATCTGAATAAAACTCATGTCTACGCACGCGAGCCGCTTGCGTCTCGCGCACCACTCACCCTCGAAGACAGTCATAAAAACGATGTCCACGCGGGCAAAGCCGCGGGCAAAAGCTAGTTATATTATAAATGTGAAAATGTGTTTGTTTGTTTGTTCCCTTTTCACGCTTCAACACCTTGACCAATCCTGGTGAAATTCGGCATACAGGTAGCCTGTGTCATGGGAAAGGACATAGGCATTTTTTATCCCGTGAAAATAGCATAGTCCGATGCAGTTCCTAAGGGAACTGAAATAATACTCTTTTTTGGTTCATTACTTTAACAACGCAACGGAACAATGGATTGTTGTGATTTTTTGAACAGAGATGGTTGAAGGATTGGGAAATGACATAGACTGCAAATCAGAAAAGACTGATCTAGGATATGGATCTGGGGAAGATCTGTCTTTGATACCATGTCGTGCACCACTCACCATAAAAGACAGTCATAAAAACGATGTCAACGCGGGCGAAGCCGAGGGCAAAAGCTTGTTATTAATAAAAATCTCATGATAGACGCAGAAATGCAATATGAACTGAGTTATGACCACTTCATATTTTTTATTTGTTTACTAGTGAGCTATTGCATAGAGCGTCGGTGGCGCAACGGCAAGGGCCGCTACTCCTATCTGATGGGAACCTCCTATCGTGGTTCAAGTCCTGCTACGTACCAATGTGTTTTCGAATTTCGATCTCATATGTACGTTTATCCGACGCTCTTACGGTGAAGGAAAACATCGTGAGGAAACCTCAACTCGAAGGTTGCAGGAAACTCGAAGGTTGTGTGTGAAGTTGACCAACCCGCACTGGGCCCGCGTGGTCGACTAAGGCCCGATCACCCTAATTCAGGGTAGGCTCGAGCCCCTCGGTGAGGAAGTATATATTAGCTGATGTGATGACTAGTGCACACCCGCAGCTTCGCCCGCGCAGATCCCGTTTTTGCCGCTCCCGTGGGAATTTCCTAGAATTTTTTTTTACGGATGCACACGTCCTAATTGCTATCAATATTCCAAATATCAGCGAAATCCGTTGAGTGATTTCGGCTGTGCGTTGATATAAGTACCACTTAGACACCTTGCTGAAGTTGAAGTTGAAGTTAGGGGCGGGCTGGTTTCCGCAACCAGGCGACCATAGCGCCCATTTTGCGTGATTGGCCGGCATCACTGCCAGCCCAGCTCCTCCAAGAAGCCCAGTAGCCCACGTAGGTTGCCGACGACTTCCTGGATTGACCTCGGGTCACCGAGGTGCACGACCCTGTACTGTGCCAGCCCCTCGCAATCCAGTAGGATGTGGGCAGCAGTCTCCTCAGCCTTCATACACGCTCTGCATAGGGGGCTGTCCGTGATACCTAGAGCGAATAGGTGTTTATTAAAATGGCCATGTCCAGTAATAGCGGCTGTTACCTTGCGGAGCTGAGCTCTCCCAAGTCTCAGAAGCTTTCTGGATAGACCAGGGTTAGTTGCCGGAAGGGCCACCCTTGCTTCCCTGCAGGTTTCCAAACCGGACCAGTACGAATTGTGTTCATTTCTTGTGCGATTCCTCAGGGTGGACCGTAGCCAGCCATATGGGAGGGGTATGGTAGGTTCCGTTCCCACGGCCATTAGCTCTGACCCTCTCCTGGCAAGCTCATCCGCCGCATCGTTGCCGCGTGAGTTGCTGTGCCCTTTAACCCACTGCAGAGTTACGCCGCCGCGGTTACATACCTCTGTCAATTTTTGTTGGCACTCCAGTATGAGCCCCGATGTGATCATGCTGCTCTGCAGGGCCTGTAGTACGGCTCTGCTATCAGAGAGGATGCGGATGGGGAACTCACGCAACTCCTTTGCAGCAATCGTCTCAGCTGCCTTGATGATGCCCATACACTCAGCCTGAAAGACCGTGTTATGCGCACCTAGGGGATTGGCTATCCTGATGTTCAGAACCTCGGAGAAGACCCCATACCCGGTGCCAATGCTTGTTTTGGAACCATCGGTAAATACCCGAAGTTCTTTCAGGTTCTGACCCACCCAGGGCTCCTCATGTAGCTGTACCTTGTATTTCATGTCAAAGACATACCGTTTAGGGATTCTATCATTCGTCGCTGCGAACAATGGCTCCTCCGCGATGATATCGTGCAGAAGCTCAGTGTGCGGGATCCCGTTTGTGCTCCAAAGAGACAGCAATTTTAGACGGGCTGCAGCACTAGCTGCGTCCTTTTGGATAAACAGGTGCAGAGGCGGCAGGTCCAGGATGGTTTCAAGGGCCGCAGTGGGAGTTGTCCGCATGCAGCCCGTCACAGTCATGCATGCCATTCTTTGAAAGCGTTGCAATTTACTCACGACCGTAGATAGCTTCGTTCGTGGCCACCAGACTACTGCGCCGTAGCTTATCATTGGACGTATTACCGCTGTGTATAGCTTTATTATCTTTGGGGTAAGGCCCCATTTCCTACCTACCATTCTACTGCACTGCCACAGGGCAATATAGTTGCCTTTTCTATTTTCTTGGTGAGGTGGCTGCTCCAGTTTAGTTTGCTGTCGAGTGTGACACCTAAGTACTTGATCTCCGTTGATAGGCGGAGCTCAATTTTGAAAAGTTTAGGTAGTAGGTAGTTACCTAAGTTGCGTTTGTTGGTGAACAGTACTAGTTCAGTTTTGCTCGGGTTCACGGACAGTTCGTACTCAGTGCACCAGCGCTCCACGATTCGCAGAGCAGCTTGAGTTGCGTCGCAGATAACATTGGTGAAGTTACCCGACACAAGTATAACCAAGTCGTCCGCATATCCGATTGTATAGAAGTGCTTACCGTTTCTACCTTTTCCATTTAAACATACTGATTAAACACTTAGAAGACGGTTTAAGTAATGAATGACTGATGCTAGACGTCTTTTCGGTCTTTCACTAAAATCCACAGAAGATCTTAATAATGAACGGTTCGTGGTGAGCGTGGACCTGCGCGACAGACCTGATCTGGATCGTGAATGACACGCCCTTTCGGTAGCTACGTGCGAACATGATAGCGCGCCGTTTCTGCAAGTGCTCGAAGAGCTCTAAATAGGGATGACGAATACTAGTCATCTGATTTACTTTTTATCATCTGTCAAAAACTATATATTTCGTTCTGAAAATGTTTTAAATACCTAGGCGCGATATCATAGTTTAGCAGCGTCATTTATGTACTCATTTTGTGATTTTGGTGAATTAAAAATCGAAGACTTGATGCAAAATAAAACGAGTAAGGTTTTCCGAATAGGAGGGCTATTTAGTGATCAAGAGTTCATCATTTATTTCTGATGCTGTCCTCATCCCCAAACCGTGGAAAAATATCGTCAACTAAAGGTGCAGTAGGTACGATGATGTTTTTAGAGTTATGTTCGAACTGTCGAGCTACTGCAGCGCCTCTTTGATATTTGCCGAGGCAAGTATTAAGGGCCTTAACGCTCTGATACGCCATCGAATATTTAAATTCAGAAACTACATATTTGAATCGCAGAATGTTATAATCCAAACAGTATATGAATATTGTATTAGTTCTAGTAATAATAACATATTTAAGCATTGGACTAGCTTATTGTTCAATAAGTTCTTAGTTACTGAAACTGTTTATTTATTTAAACGATGTAGATTTTCGAAACATTTAAAACAAACGAAGTAGGTAAAGAGCATTTTCATGTTAAAAACAAAATCTAAATATTATTCTATGAGATATGAAACTTGAAATCTAAATATTTAAAGTATTCTGTGAACACAAGTATGGATCTATGTTGTCTGCAATAAAATAATTTTATTTATTAATTTTTTTAATAAAGGTCAAACGGCACCGACACTTTGTCGCATTATGGCAGAACGAACGTTTTACGTGAAATTCAGTTACGCTCATACAAAGGCTTCGTCCAAAGAGATAAGCATCATCATCATCATGTCAGCTCATATACGTCCCCACCGAGGGGCTCGAGCCTACCCTGAATTAGGGCGATCAGGCCTTAGTCGACCACGCGGGCCCAGTGCGGGTTGGTCGACTTCACACACAACCTGCGAGTTTCTTCGCGAGGCGTGTGCAGGTTTCCTCACGATGTTTTCCTACACCGTTAAAGCAATCGGTAATTATATGTACGTAAGTTATTGAAAAACTCATTGGTACATTGGCCGTCCAGATTTGAACCCGGTACCTCTGGTTAGAACAACCGAGTCGTTACCGGTTGAGCCACCGACGCTTTTCGTCTTCTAATCGTCCAAAGAGATAAGCATAGCCAATGATAATAATATTACGTGATGGAATAATATTTATTTTCAGGTAAAATACGTGATATTACTAAACTTCAATCGGCGGTCGAAACATTTGATGTATCCCGTGATCTCTAATTCACACTAACGAATATTTTAACTAGAAGGAACATTAGCCAAAATCTTTTGATAAAAACTTTATTTACACTACTATATTTAAAAAATCGTATAACCGCACGCAGAATGGCGATGCACTAATAGACAAATGAAAATAAATAGCGGATTTACCGGTAAAACATAAGATACAACATGTAATTTTATAATAAAAATACAGTCTACTGTCAGAACAGTGCAGAATGGCGTATGCTCAGGCGATCAATTTAAGATAAGATAAATAAGATAAATACTCTTTATTGTACCCAAAAATATAAAATAAAATAAAAAAATAAACACAATGTAAAACTTAGAAACTATAACTTAAAAATTTAAACAAAAACACAACTTAAAACTAAATCTTATAAGCGGTACAATTTGGGCGGTCTTATCGCTCAAAGCGATTTCTTCCAGACAACCCGGTGTTTGGAGACAAAAGCACAAAAAAATGGTAGAGCACGAGTATTCAACTATAACAATAAATTATGTAATATACTATACATTTGTAAAGTTAAAATACTTATAATACTTATAATAGATAAGACTGTACTACATAATAAATAATAATTATATGTACAATTATATTATTGAATATAAATATATATTTATATGTATATAGATATTTATTACAACTTATATACGTAATATAAATAAAAATAAAATACATATATATAAAAAAAACAAAGTAGTAGCTACTGTTGTTTGTTACAAACACACGCTCATATCGCTCATTTGGTACTACAATGACGTAATTAAGGTTTTTATCAAAAATGAGTTAAGTATGTCAAACGATATATTTAGGTTGGTTACTTTCGGGGTAAAATCGACGGTAATGTATTTTCATAAACTGCGGCTAGATGGCGTTGACGTCATTGTTACTTTTATACCAAAACGCAACCATTCTACAGCTACAACGGCGATTTAGTCAGTTGTGCGGGGGAGTTCCTTGAAGTGAGGTGTCAGTTTGGTGCAACAACGACGGCAAGGTAAATATGACATCACTTTTATCCCCTCCTGGCGGAACAACGACGACAATGCTTAATTTTGTCATTGTTTCCGTAAAGTGAGGACTTATTTTGTGTGCAACAATGACGAGAATATAAATGTGACATTTGTTTTATCTGCACTTGGCGAAACAGCGACGACAATGCTTAGTTTCGTCGTTGTTTCCATAAAGTTATTTTGTGTGCAGCAGTGACCAAAAGACATTTTTTTTATCTCCACTCGGCGGAACAGCGACAAAAAAGCGTAGTTACGTTGATATTTCCCCAGATATTATATTTATTTTGCGGGAAAACGACGATAATGTAAATTATGAATTATGGAATATACAACTTCTTAATTTTTTCTCCATTTTTTTGGGCAATTTATTTTTGAGGTCGGTACCAGCACACAGCTACTTTCGTATCAAATCTTTTAGATTCGATGGCATTGCTGACACCGATCTCAGAAAAAAATTTTAGGCCCCTAATTTAATTCGTACCCACCTCTGATTTCGTTTTTGTTGGTTAATGTCGTGTATCTAAGTAAATAATATTATTTCATACTTTTGAGTGAATTTCATTTTGAAGTCGGTTTTTAAGTTTTTTAAACTTTTATTTTTATTTTATTTATTTTTAGTGATAATTCTATCTATTGAAAAACGTTATACCCAATCACCCACTCGCCCATAGGAACCATTAAATCATAAAGCATGTGTTTCATCAAAAGATACAGATTCCTGTAGCTTCCATCATCATCTTAAGAGAATGAAAGTTAAGGAGTTAAATCTTCCATCATCAGCTCATCTGAATAATCTGAAAGAATACAACTATCGGTCTATACTTACCGTATCTACGCAAAATATTTGAAGAATTATCCTCCATCTCCTAACCGTTAAGGAGTTGTACCTTCCTTCATCAGCTCATCAACATGAGATGATGACTAATAGACACCAAAACTTGAACAGTTTTAGGAAATACATGCAACACGTAATATGTGCCTATAAAATTTAAGGGGTTGTTCTCGATTTCCCTGAGATCCAATCCTCAGATCCTGACTTGGTGACAATGGGACCCCCTCGAGAGTATACTCTTTCGAATAAAAAAAATATTTTGAAAATCGGTTCACAATCGGCGGACATATCGCGTAACAAACATACAAAAAAAACATACAGTCGGATTGAGAACCTTCTCCTTTTTGAAGTCGGTTGATAATGTATGTAAGTCAAACTTGAAAATTGCTTCTAATCAAGAAGTTGAGATTGTTTAAGCTTAAGTGAAATTAATCTTAGTAATACGACTGCAAGTTGATTAAGTGAAAGTGACGGCAAATTTTATATAAGTTTTATACGAGGTACCAAAAAATATTAACAGTGACGGATGATTAAAAATAATGGTTAGCTTTTGTCAACGTGTGTTAAGAATTTTAGTAGTACCTAATTGAATCTGTTTTTTAGTGGGCAGAATTGAATTACTTATATTTTGGATGCGGGCAGCGCAGGACCGGTCGTCGTGGAAATCCTTGGGGGAGGCCTTTGTCCAGCAGTGGACGATTTGTAGCTGATATGATGATGATATTTATAATGAGTAAAGATTTAGTATTAGGCTTAAAAATTAGTCCCTATTGAGAAGTTGTTATTTATACGACTGATAGTTGAATCAATTCAAGCGACTGCGTTTTTCAAAATGAGATTTTCTGGTTAACTAAGTATTGTAGAAGTTACCAAATGAATAATTAAAAATGATTTAAAAAAAACTGTTTCCTTCTGTAACCTTATATTGAGTTTTGTATGAAAGCATTACATATAATTAAAAGAATCCTGGTGGAACAATGACAAAATTGGGGGTGTCGCTCTAGTTTTTTTTTAAATAAAAGAGATATTTATATAGATAAACAGTTGACATAGACTACTCATAAAACTATAGTACTTATGCCATGTTTTAAGTCTAAAATCATACAATAGTGATATATTTAAAGGTCATTAACTGGATGATGAAAGTTGAATTTTTTTTTAAATCGCTCTCCTGTAAAGTTACAAAAAGTGCATTTTCGTCATTGTAGTACCAAATGAGCGATATCAGAGCTCGAGAAAATGTTCCTTTACTAATATTCTAAAAGAGTGTAGGGATTGGGCTTGTCGAATGGATATGGGAAGGGAATTCCAAAGACGGATCGCTTGGAGGGTAAAGGAGTGGTCATAGAAATTGGTAGAGTGAGGAGGCATATAGAGGCGAAGGTTGACAGAAGAGCGAAGAGGGTTACTGTGAGTGGACGAGAGAAAATTAAATCGTTCTTTAAGGTACATAGGGGATTTTGGAAGAAAAAGTATAGAATAAAGCTGAGATAGGATATGAAGGTGACGTCTGTGACTAATTGGGAGCCACTTCAGGTCTTTACGATAAGTGGACACATGATCGTATTTACGAAGGCTGAAAATAAATCTGATAGCAAGGTTCTGCAGGCGCTCAAGCTTATTTAGAAATATAACATTTAGATCGGGGTAACATACGTCGGCGTAACCAAGGATGGGTAACATTAGCGATTGTGCAAGCGAGATTTTAGTTGCAGTGGGAAGAAAATTTCTTAAGCGATTAAGGGCCTTAAAGCAGGCAAATGTCTTCCTGCTGACCTCACCAACCTGTACGTCCCATGAAAGAGTACGGTCAAAAAAGATGCCAAGGTTTTTGACTTTGTTGCTATAGGGAATGCAGATGCCATCAAATACAACAGGGGGAAGACACGCAGCGTTAAGCCTGGATATAAAGTAAGGACTGCCAATGATAATAGTCTGAGTTTTACTAGGATTGACTCTAAACCCATAGGATTTGCTCCAGTTTAAAATTTTTGCAAGGTCTTCATTTGTTGTACCGACAGCAGCCGTGATATCAGTAAATGCAGCCTGAGAGTAAATTTGAAGGTCGTCGGCATACAAGTGGTACGAAGAAGAAAGATTTTGAGAAATGGAGTTAATAAAAATAGCAAAGAGAAGTGGAGACAGCACGCCACCCTGAGGCACGCCAGCAGATGTCGAGCACCAAGATGAGTATGTGTCATCAACACAAATGCGTTGCCTGCGGCCGTGAAGGTAGCTATAGAACCAATCGATTACAGCTGGGGTCATGTTGAGAGAACGCAGCAGCCCCAATAAAATGTCGAAATTAATTATGCTCATCTCGAGGACGAGGCTGCATGCACATGTAGCTTATTGTTGTTGTGCACTCTACTGCATCTTTATTGGATAGATAACCCACCAAAAAAATAAACATTTCTCACATATTCTGAAGTATGTCGGCTACTCGCTCTGCTCGTGTTATTATGGTTTAATCAATTTCCAATTACAAACTCAATATTCCAATCGACACGTTCAGCTATTGCCACAGTAGAGACAAAGTGCAGTAGTGTAATCATTTGGTTTGCTTAAGTATGAATAGTAACGATTAAATTTAAAGAGTAATTATTAAAAAAACAGTTACTAAAATTCAGGATCGCTTTTCCAAGTTTATATTAATAATAGTTTGTGATAATCGTAGCGCGGCCGCTAAGTTTGATTGTTGGACCACTTCTTCGTCGCAGCACTTTTTTTTAAATTAGGTAAATGATGTTTGTAAGCCTACTCTACCTCCTTTCTGTGAGATAGACAGCCCAATTTTGAATAAAATCTTTTTGTATAGGATTCTGTAGTCCTAGGATCTCAAATCAGTAGTATGGCAAGGCCGAATTTGGATAAAATCTCTTTGTACGGGATTTTGCGGTCCTAGTACTAGTTTTTGAGTGTTTTTGAGTAAACTGATATTTAATAATCTGAAGAAAAAAAAACGATGTTGTCTGTAAAGTAGGTTTACGGACGATAATTTTATGTGATAACGTGTCACAAGCCGAACGCTTGTGTGCTTTAGACCACACGACTGAAGTAAAACTTCTTCTGCTCCATGTTTAAGGAGATGTAAGATACCGTCCGCCCATAGTCGGGTGAGTGAACTCTTTGGCATTTCCTCACAAAGAATGGACCAAATTGGAACACCTCTTGTAAGATCCTGGAAGCCTAGTTCTTTTAATCCTTTTAACTTAACTTAACTTGACCTTGACCTTAACAGGCCCTAAGCCCCAGGCCCCAAGCCCTAACCCCCAAGCCCCAATCCCTTAGCAAGTACAAGTACAACTCTTGCTTGCACGTTTGGCTCAGCGTACTAGCGTAACGGGACAATGACGTCACGTAACGGGATAATGACGTCACACTTTTTAGCGCATGCAGCCCGTGTCATCAATTTATTATCACGTCAAAAACTGGCCAAATTTGAGTCGGACTACGCATCGATGGTTCCGTACCACCACACAATATGATTTTGTTGATTGCTGCGGTAGCTCAACACCACCAGGTGCACTTAAAAATGCCCTCCCACCAAATAAACCAGATCCTACAATATCAACAAGGGATCAAACCAGAGCAGTGATCTCCCGTTGTGTAGCCAGTTGACTGAATCAGTGCGCCATTAAGGCGGTCACATAATAACCATCAAATCATTTTATCATTTGATATTCCTCATCATTCACTACTGCTTCCCTCCACTGTGACCCCACCCACACACACAAGATCGCAACACGACAGCGACACGGCTGGATCCAATTTGCTGTAAAAACTTTGAACAATCAATGTGTCCAACGTTTTTCACCGTCTTCAAGACGAATAAGAGAGTGGAAATAGTTATCACAATTTACCGTGAATATGAACACACTACAAAGATATTTAAGTAAAATTCTTCTGGAAAAGAAGCAGAAGCAAAAATATAGCTACACAATGAATCTCTGGAAGTTTTCTTTATATGTGAGTACCCTACATTTTAGTTTAAACATACCCAAATAAGCAAAGTATACTATCTACCCGACGGTCTTACGGTGAAGGAAAACATCGTGAGAAAACCTGCACACGCCTGCGAAGAAACTCGCAGGTTGTGTGTGAAATCGACTAACCCGCATTGGGCCCGCGTGATCGACTAAGGCCCGATCGCCCTAATTCAGGGTAGGCTCGAGCCCCTCGGTGGCGACATATATAAGCTGATATGAATGAACTAACTATCATGTTACCACAGTCTAAATAAATTGTACAGCCATGCTGCACATACTTTCTCGCCAAGCCTCCACCGTCTGTCGTCCGTCTGGCATAGTTACACTTACTTCACACACACATCAGCTCATATATATGTCCCCACCGAGGGGCTCGAGCCTACCCTGAATTAGGGCGATCGGGCCTTAGTCGAACACGCGGGCCCAGTGCGGGTTGGTTAACTTCACACACAACCTTCGAGTTTCATCGAAGGCGTGTGCAGGTTTCCTCACGATGTTTTCCTTCACCGTAAGAGCATCGGATAAATGTACATATGAGATCGAATTTCGAAAACACATTGGTACGTGGCAGGACTTGAACCACGACTTCCCGGATAGGAGGTAGCGGCCCTTGCCGTTGCGCCACCGACGCTCTTACAATTACACTGTTACAATTACTCTCTTACACTTACTTAGTAGCAAAGAAAACCGTGAGGTAAATGAGACTTGAAAAAAATTACAAATGATTTTAATTTGTATAGACGGTACCTTACTCGGATTTTTCCTGGAATAATTAACTACCTAGCTCAGTAAGCCTTATATGTCGTAGTTATTTACAAAGTTTCCTTAAAATCGTAAGAGGCATTTTTGATGAATAGTAACGAGAACCTGGATTTGTATGGGAGATACCTTATTTCTTGGAATAACAAACTATTGCGTGCTGTAGGTCATATCATCATATAGAGGGGCTCGAGCCTACTCTGAATTAGGGCGATCGGGCCTTAGTCGACCACGCGGGCCCAGTGCGAGTTGGTCGACTTCACACAACCTGCGAGTTTCTTTGCAGGCGTGTGCAGGTTTTCTCTTGAAGTTTTCCTTCACCGTAAGAGCGCCGGATAAACGTAAATATGAAATCTAAATTCGAAATCACATTGTTACGTGGTGGCATTCGAACCACGACCTCCCGGACAGGAGACGGTGGCCCCAGCAGTTACGCCATCGACGCTCTTATGCCATCGTGCTGTAGGTCATATAAAGTTATGAAATTTTACCCTAAAAACCAAGATACGAGAAAAGCCGGTCAAGTGCGAGTCAAACATCAGTCATCAGGTGAGATGATGCCAAGGGCTTACCAATTGTGAATAAAAAAAAATAAAAAAAACTCGCGCACTAAGGGTTCCGTACCAAAAAATATGTTTTATGTACAGCGCCGTCTATATATAAGTATAAGGGAACTAATTGCGTATTACTACGTAAATCATCTATGTATAGAAGATACTACTAGATCCCACTAGATGTCGCCAGTTTCTAAGCAATAGGAGTTTGAAAGTTCCATTTTTCTTGTAAAAATGTATATTCTTTAGATTTTCTCAAAGATATTTCTGTAATTTATGCAATTAACCTCATAAACTGTGTTTTTTTTTCAAAATTCTAGGCCCAGTAGTTTCAGAGATAGGTGGGGTCAATTTTCACCTATTTTTTTAATAACGTCGAAACTATTAATTATAAATTATAAAAAAAAATATTTAAGATTTAAAAAAAAACCCTTTCATTTGTCACAGAACAAAGTTTTCAAAACTTTTTTTTTTAATTTTTTCTAATTTATTTTCGTTACATGTCTGTCTTTGTGTCACCGACTTACATAAGTGAAACAATTTTTAACTCAATCGGTCCAATAGTTTCTGAGCAAATGAGCTGACAGACGGGCGGACAGACACACGAGTGATCCTATAATGGTTTCATTGTTTTCTTTTGAGCTACTACTCAGGTACTACCATAAAATTATGCCTTATTTAATTTAGATAGGCACACGTATGCATGCGTAAGTTTTTTTTTTAATATTACCATAAATAGATTACAATAAGGCTTAGGATAATATTATTGTAAGCATTAAAACCTCCTTTGAAAAGATGACTCATTCCTTGGTTTAACTGCGCTTCATTCATATTTATTCTCCTTTCTTCACAAAGATGTATGTAACCCAAAGAGAATCTAATCAGCTATGGTTATGTACTAACCTTACGGAGTAACAACCTATATTTTTCTTAAATTCTCCTTTCAAAAGTCTTAAGGAAGATTCTGTATCTTTGGTTATAAAATTTTTGATTTTCTAGAAATGTCTTGTTTCTCAGAGCTACAAATAAAAAAAAGTGGCAAAGTAAAAAGCAGGGGGAGGTAAAATCAATTTTGCGCACAGGAAACTAGCATAATATAAAGTACCACTT
The DNA here is from genome assembly GCA_947284805.1 of Coleophora flavipennella. Classification (NCBI taxonomy): domain Eukaryota; kingdom Metazoa; phylum Arthropoda; class Insecta; order Lepidoptera; family Coleophoridae; genus Coleophora; species Coleophora flavipennella. The sequence continues at coordinate 1,841,969 of OX369302.1, forward strand.
TTTGAGCAACTGTATTGAAAAGTATATTACGTGTTAGTTGTTTATTTAATCTATCTATCTATAATATAATAAAACTGTGACGGGGCCGCGTCTGTACATGAAATATTTTTGGAAAATAATAACTGTGGTGGACATTACTAACGATACAGAGGCCAAAACAACAACTTTTGGAATTTTTGTCTGTCTGTCTGTATGTTCGCGCATCACGAAAAAACTACCAGGCCGATTTTGATGAAATTTTGTATGGTGGTTTCTTATAGCCCGGGGTAACATATAGGATACTTTTTATCCCGAAAAATTGAAGAGTTCCCGTGGGAAAATCAAAAGTATTCATTTATAGAATGTCTCACCACGCAAATGTGGCTTGACTTATTACAATCTAATTATACTTTTTGCTACCTAAAACTGGGACATTGTGAATCCCAAAAAAATTGAGGGTTCTTGCAGGAATCCAAAAAATTGTGTCTTTAGAATTTGAATATGAAACCTTTACATTGAGATGGGGTGTTTTGACCATCATTGTATAGTCGTGTATTCTTTATCCCAGAAAACTAAAGAGGTCCCGTGGAAAGTTAGATCTATCGATTCTTACAATAATAACAATAGAGTACTTTTTTCCCCATATTAGCTACACATACCACACATTATAATCATAGCAGCAGAATGTCAATAGATGGCACTGCAGGGATAATAAAACGCGCTCAAGTTGTATTAAAACATTAAAATATTATTTCATACTTTTGATTGGATTTCTTTTATGTATTTTTCAGCATACGCTACTGGAACTATGGCACGTAGCGATGTTTTTCATAGACGAACCGATAGGTATTTTATTACAGATTCCAATCGTGTAAAAAAAATAAAAACACATAAATCGAGTTTAGCATCTTTTAACAGGAGGCACAGATATGGGAACTCTTCTGACGGCGACTATTTGCGTGTGGCAGTTGCTCTCCGCCTGCAATATCAATATCTGTGATAGGTTCACTCAATCAATGTATTTGCGGGTCCACGATGGAGGCAATTGGCCATCACGCACTGAGTTGCGGTCGTTGTTTGTGAAGATTCCCACGTCACCAATTCCTTAATGACCTCACTCGGAGGGTACTGGTCTCGGCCAGATGGAATATTCCATCTTTGATGCAGCCGCCGGGCTTTAGTCGATCTGATGTCAAAAGGCCGGAGGGTTTAAACAGGTGCCATGGCAGAGAGGAACGTGCCTGCTTTGGGACACCACTTTTTCTGCCTCACAGCTCACCCATACGGTACTGCTGCATTGAGCAGCGAGAAAGAAGCATAATAAGTACTCGGTCTTGGAGGAAAATTACTGCTTTGTGCCGCCGCTGGTCTATGAGACAACCGGCTGCTGAACCCTTAGAGGCCTTTGCCTTCATTAAGGAGATTGGCCGACGCCTTCGAGATAGGAGACGTAACGCCCGCTCCGGGTCCTACCTGCTGCTAAGGTTATCTATTGCCATCCAGCGCGGCAATGAGAAGTGCGTTATGGGCTCCTTTGGAGTTGATACGACTCGAGGATTTGACCCATTCTAATATTTTTAGGAAATTTTATTACTAGACTGATATAATGATTTGAATTAGTTTTTTGATAATATAGGTATATGTGTTATTTCATCATATCAGTTTATATACGTCCCCACCAAGGGGCTCGACCTGCCCTGAGTTAGGGCGATCAAGCCTTAGACGATCGCGCGGGCCCATTGCGGGTTGATTGACTTCACACATAAGCTTCGAGTTTCTTTGCAGGCATGTGCAGGTTTCCTCACGATGTTTTTCTCACCGTAAGAGCGTCGGATAAACGTACATACGAGTATGAAATCGATATTCGTATAGATATTGGTAAGTGACAGGTTTCGAACCACGGCCTTCCAGACAGGAGGTAGTGGCCCTAACCGTTACGCCACCGACGCTCTATGTGTTATTTAAGATTTAGAAATCCTTACTTAATATTATAAATGTGAAAATGTGTTTGTTTGTTTGTTACCTATTCACACTTCACCTCTACCAATCTTGATCAAATTTGGCATGCAAGTAGCCTGTATCACTAGGAATGAAATAGTCTACTTTTTATCTCTGGAAATTATCATAGCCCGATGCAGTTCCTGAGGAAACTAAAACAATACTCTTTGTTCGTTAAGTTATTTAAAATCGCAACGAAAAAATGGATTGGTGTGATTTTTAGCACAGAGATGAGGTGGAAAATGATATAATTTACTAATAAGTATATCCTGACATAGTTCCCGAGGGATCTGGGGACAACTGTTTTCTACGCTCGCGTACGTCGGTGGCGTCGCAACGGAGCAACGGATTAAAATGATTTTTTGTATAGAATTTGTTGAGGGGGTGGGAAGTGACAAAGACTGCTAATCCGAATAGTCCGATATAGTTCCTGATGTATCTGGAGAAAACTCATGTCCACGCTTGCGAGCTGATTACGGCTCGCGCACCACTCACCCTCAAAAAGAGTCATTAAAGCTATGTCCACGCGGGCGAAGCCGCGGGCAAAAGCTAGTAGACAATAAATATTGAATAGTTTGTACATAACAATTTCAGATGGAATATTTTCTTTTTTCATACTTTTTAGATCGTTATTTTTCAGAAGTCGGGTTGAACTTAATTTTAAATCGTTATATGTCCAAATATGTTACCGAATATGTGAACCTTGGATAAACAGTCCAGTTAGGTAGGTCCAACTACGAGAAAGAGATCGAGCGTCGAATTCAACTCGGCTGGGCAGCGTTCGGGAAGCTTTGCAATATCTTTACGTCCCAGATATCGCAGTGTCTTAAGACCAAGGTCTTCGACAAGTGTGTGTTGCCAGTGATGACATACGGAACTGAGACATAGTCGCTTACTATGGGCCTCATAAGAAGGCTCAAGGTCACCCAAAGGGCAATGGAGCGTGCTATGCTCGGAGTTACTCTGCGTGATCGAATCAGAAACAAGGAGATCCGTAGGAGAACCAAAGTAACGGACATAGCTCTCAGAATTGCTAAATCTAAATGGCAGTGGGTAGGGCACATTGCTAGTATCACAGGTGGCCGTTGGGGCAGGCCTCCAACTCGGTGGACCGATAACCTGGTGAAGGTCGCGGGAAGCCGCTGGATGCGGGCAGCGCAGAACCGGTCTTCGTCGTGGTGAACCGGTCTTGGGGGAGGCCTATGTCCAGCAGTGGACGTCCTTCGGCTGATATGATGATATGATGAGGTTTATTTATTATTTACTAACTTTTGCTCGCCGCTTCGCCCGATTGGACTTCGTTTTTACGACTATCTTCGAGGGTGAGTGATGCGCAAGCCGCGCGAGCGTGGACATGAGTTTTCTCCATATTACTTCCCACCCCCTCAACCAATTCTATACAAAAAATTACTTCATTCCGTTGCCCCGTTGCGACGCCGACGTGTGCGAGCGTGGAAATGAGTTTTCCACAGATCCTTTGGGAGCTATGTCAGGATATGCTAATTAGTAAATTTGTAACGCGGTTTCTTTTCATCTTTTTCATGTATTTCTTATGCACTTGCCCTACCGTACCGTACCCACTGCAACTAGTCGTGCCACAAATTATGTCATTTCCACCTCCTCAGTCATCTCTGTGCAAAAAAACACAACAATCCATCGTTCCGTGGCAATGTTAAAGAAATTAACCAAAAAAGAGTATTTATTTAGTTGCCTCAGGAACTGCTTCGGACTATGCTATGTTTACGGGATAAAAACTAGCCTATGTCCTTCCCAGTGCATACCAAATTTTATCAAGATTGATCGAGGTGTTGAAGTGTGAAAAGGTAACTAATAAACAAACAAGCTACCTGGTTAGCTACCACCATATTATCTAAGTCTTGCCGCCAAACATCAGTGTTTTCAACATTGATGTGTTCCGGCTTGAAGATAAGATAGTTAGTTCTCTATTGCATTAGGGAATCTTGGTAAGCCCGCTTCCATCTTCGGCATCATCGTCAGTTAGCATCAGGTGAGATGATGCCAAGGGCTTACCAATTGTGATTAAAAAAAACAAACACATTTTTCACATTTATAATATTACTAGCTTTTACCCGCGGCTTCAACCCCGTGGATATCGTTTTTTTGACTGTCATTGACGGTGAGTGGTGCGCGAGCTGCTAGCGGCTCGCGAGCGTGGACATTAGTATTCTCCAGATCCCAATCCCAGATCGGGCTATTCTGATTAGCAATCACAACAATCCACCGTTCCGTTGCGATGTTAAAGAAATCAATCAAAAAAAAGTATATTTTTCAGTTCTCTCAGGGACTGCAGCGGACTACGAGTATGCTATTTTAACAAGATAAAAAATAGCCTATGTCCTTCCTTGAGACACGGGCTACGTAGAAACGTGTAAAGGTCACAAACAAACTAAAAAAAAACGGGTGGGGCTGTGTCGGGGCACACGGCCGTTGTTCTTAACGTGAATACGTCTCGTAACGGGTAATATGTAGTTTCTATATAAAATATTATTATTATTAATATTATTATCTCCGTAATTTTAACCGTCCCAGCTGTAGATGTACTGGCACCGTCGTTGATCCGCTCGGCCGCATTCATTACTTTACGTTGCCGGCACTGCTTGACTCGATCATATGGTGTTTTATTGGTACCATTCGATTGCTGTTGAGATGCCCTTTCCAACCGTATACGATCTCTGTATTTCGATTTGGCTTTTCGACGCGTATAGGCCGACATTATATATTTTTTGATATTATTTTTTTATTTAAACACCTTATTATAATCACAGTTACAATTTGACACTAATGTTTTATATATAATCGATAGATTTTGACGAGATCTGACGATTGAAACTTGAATGAACGTCGTAGCTTCACCAAGTAGAAAGTTATACTAAATGGAAATCTCGATACGCAGCAAAATGACCTTCAAAATGGCGGGGCTGCCCCCTCCCCCGCGCGCGATGTGTTACAGTCCTTACTTAGCGTAATAAATTCTTTGATTTTTTAGCTATCAAGTGGTGTAAACGAAATTTGGATGGAGATGATAGATATGTAGCTACAACACTAAACTGTATCCCCCGATTTTGTTATCATTCGTTTTTTTGGATTGCATCCCTATGGAGGTAATTTTAAAGACGTATTCACGTCAAAATACATTTTCAAATTATAATATTAGTAAGGACTAGTAAAGATTTGTTATGCCAATTGGAACTAAAATCTTGATACCTAATAAAATTGCGTTGGGAATCTTGGTAAGCCCGCTTCCATCTTCGTCACTTACCACCAGGTGAGATGTTGTCAAGGGTTATTATCTCAGGCTCTTGCTATATTCTGACTTGCAAAATTTAATCACAGCTGTTGCTCACTAACAAAAGAATTTTATTGTCAAGTTCATTAGTTCTTTTGGTAAAAACATAAGGCAGGATATTTATTTCTTACTTCCTTCTGCAATTTTTGGACTCACCATGGCCTTTCTTTGATCTCAAGATTTCAAAATATTAATTTAAAATCAGTGCATATTACACTCTTTCTGGTGGTCATAAAATAGTGATTACATATATACATAATGTCATTAGGACATGAGAACAACATGACATGAGAAGTTAAAATTAGACGTTAAAATTATCGAATTTGTCATTAAGACATTCGACAAGAGTCGGCCAGTTCACACGGACAGCACCCGGTCACGACTATAATAACGCGAGAGTCAGCCATCGCATTACGCATAGGCTAAACATTTGTTTCGTTCTAACGCCAAGCTAATGAAAGAGACAGCCGCATATACAGAGTGTTAAGTAAAATATACCATTTTTTATGGAGCTTCTGCTCATGAATATGATCCACTTTTGTTCTACATTGTTGCTCATCGCAAAAAATACTTCTCACACAAATCGATCAGCTGATTCACCAACTTTCTATACGAAGTACAATTCTTTTGTCGATAGCAGCGAAGGTAAAAAAGTTGTTCAGTTTCATGAAAGTTCCCTCAAGAAATGTGTTCTATTTTACTTAACCCTAGAGTAGTCGCGTCTTTCTGTGTTTCGCGTGGGAAGAATTTTGCCGCCTATGTCAAATTGATTTTTTTTTTCAACGCAATGGTTTTAGAAGAATAAATAACAATCATTTAAAAACATTTTATTATTTATTTAAGTAAATTTAAAAAACTAGAAAAAAACACTTGACAAAATCTTTGGGAAAATTGCTGAATTTTGACCATTTTTAGGTATCTTTCTTTATAAGTTTTTGTTTTCTTTAATTTAAAGGCAAATTATATACTTTCATTACCTTTGGCATATATTTTAGCAAAAATAAGTGCTGAAAAAATACTTTATATAAATTATGTTTGAGTTTTTTATATAGAGTTTGTATACTCGTAGGTGTTTATTTAAATTAAATTGTTAGCGATCCAAAATTTATATTGGCACCTTACACTAGAAAATATATTTTTATTCAGCTAACATTTTACTACTTCAGATTTATTTATTTTTTTGTTTAGTGTTTCTACTCTTTCAAAGATATTTTAAATAACCATTAACAATTCATCATTTCCCCACGACTCCACGACCCACAACTGGGCAACGCGGAATATTTCGTGATCGAACATTTTACCAGCTTTAAAGAAAACTTGAAAAACATCAGTAACATATAATCAGCAGATTTCATCTCATTTCTCGATAAAGACGATGATCTGATGAAAATGTTTATTAGCGCGTCCTTAGAAGCATGGGTTGGAGTCAGGCGCCGCCCGCGCCGCGCCCGCCCCGGGGCGCTGCCGGAATTGATCACGCCATTTATAACAAGCGATTCAGATCGCGAGAGACGTTGTCCATTACTCACGATCCGGCTCGCGCATTCGTACAGGGAAGTGCTCAGGAATAGTTACAAAATGAATACCGTCTTGCTATAAGACGGCATCTGACCCATAGAAAACTAAAACAGAATCATGACTTGTTACTGCATCAACAGAAAGCGCTACATTTTTACGGTTGCGTAGTAGGAACCCTTATTATTTCGCCATGTCAATGCCATGTCTGTCTGCCTATCTAGTCTGACCATCCTCGGAATGCCACAGCGGTTTTTCTTAAAGACGATGACAGCTAAAAAACTGAAATTTGGTACAATATACAAGTACAAATCTATAAAGTTATAAAAAAATTAAGGGTGGCTAACTCCTCTATATATTATAAAGTGTGGATGATTTTTTTTTGTTCACGTATCCTTTTGCGTAAGCGTATCATTAAATAGGTCTTTCAAAACTACTGAGGATTTACAAGAATCATTTATCTGATAAATTATTTTTTTACTAAAATATAAAATTTAAAAGTAATTATTTTTTTAGAGTCGCTTGTCCCTACTAAGGGTACAAAACTACTGAGACATGCAAACAATCCTTACTAATATTATAAATGTGAAAATGTGTTTGTTTGTTACCTTTTCACGCTTCAACGCCTTGACCAATCTTTATGAAATTTGGCATGCATGTAGCTTGTATCACGAGGAAGGACAAAGGCTACTTTTTATCCCGGGAAAATAGCATAATCTGATGCAGTTCCTGAGGGAACTGAAAAATACTCGATTGTTGTGATTTTTTGCACAGAGATGGTTGAGTAGGTGGGAAACAACATTATTTACTAATCACCCTTAAAGACAGTCATTAAATTGATCTCCACGCTGGTGAAGCCGCGGGAAAAAGCTAGTTTAAAAATAAAATTATCATACCCAAGTAAGCTTTCTTAGCTTATAATAATAATTGAGCAACTTAATATGTGCAGTTGGATTTGTAAAAAGTTCATACAAAATGTTCTACATCAACTGCAAAAATAGTTTAATTTTTTGAAAACATACATATACTTAGAAAATATTACGGAACTTTTCATTGCGCTTGTTTTGAGACGTTCTTGGACACCTATCTAGATGCAACTAGATTAACTAGTCAAGCAGATATAAATAAACACACTTAAAATTCATCAGATGGAAGAAGAATAAGTCAAGAAGAAGTAATTTTTATTGTCATACTGTGTTTGACCTAAATTTCGCTATTTAAAAGTGAGTGTCATACATAACAGAAAATTTGTGCATGCGTATTATAATTGAACCTATGTACAGATGTCAATAATCAGTTTTTACTTAGTAAGTAACCATAAACAAGCTATAATTCATTTTGTTAAGTCTTGAAGTTTACTGTTAAGCATTTCATTTAATAACTACAACATTAAAATAATATAAGCATTCAACACTTTAATAATTAAATAACACTCCCCGGTGTCACTGGATCCGTCCCTGCTCCTTGAGCCGTCAGATATCCCGTTTATTGTTTTTTTATGTGCAGGGTGGCAGAAGTAGGTAACAGCGGTGCGGTGCGTAATGCGTGCTATTACGGACCACTTTTTGTATGTTCGTCGCTAGCGATACCGGCGTCTATGCACTCTGAAATATTGAGGTATTAAGTTCAGTTTCCCATCCCTCATCAGCCCAAAACAAGCGAGAGATAAATGGAATAGAGTTAAAACTAAATATATGGATACACCCTGCCGATGTTAAATACCTTCTGCTCTTCGAAGAACTCTCAGGCGAGGTATTCACCAAAATCTTTTTGGAGTACTTATTTTATGTTTTGGTTTGAAGAAGTCATAATTTAACATGGCAAAACGAGCTATTTTCTCGAGAGTTCGCTGCGCATGCGCCTCACTTAGAATACGCACGCAGATCGCCAATGTGATAAGGCCTTAAATTGTGGTTGTTGACAAACTATCTTATCTGGTCTCTGTCGCTTGCAAAGATTTAATGGCCCCCACACGGGTACCGCGTGCCGGTGTGTGCAAACCGCTCTTCATCGATACAGCCCAGTACGCCTGCACCTGCAATGAGAAGGCGGCCAGTGGAACCTGGCCCTAAGTGGGCACTGGCTCAACTCACCTGTGCAGCAATACTTCCAGCGTCAGTATGAGAGTGGATAGCAGCGCTGCCAGAACCAGCAGCGCGAAAGCGGGAGCAGCCTGTCCGAGTGCCAGGGCGCGCGGCGAGCTGCCCGAGCAAGGTGGCACTCGGCCCCCCACGCGGGCCCTAGTGGCCTCGTAGTGTCCGCGTTCTTGCAGCCGCATCAAACTAAACAGAAAACATTTAACATTTTTAAAGAGTATAAAGTATACAAGTCAAATATTTTAACTTTTATCCGCTTCCGTAGCTCAGAGGCAAAGTTCACTGGCTTTACACAGGAGGTCGCGGGTTCGATTCCCGGCGGGGTCAATTGTAAGACTCGGTTTGGTTGGTGGTAGGGCATTTTCTAAGCCCGCCTGGCTAGCTACCACCATTTTATCTAAGTCTTGCCGCCAAATATCAATGTTGATATCATTGGTGTGTTCCGGCATGAAGATAAGATAGCCAGTTCCCCTTTGCGTTGGAGAATATTGGTAAGCCCGGTTCCATCTTCGGCAACATCGTCACTTACCACCAGGTGAGATGTTGTCAAGGGTTTACCAATTGTGTTTAAAAAAAAATGGGCCGTATTGGCCGTTACTGGCTTAGAATAGGGCCATCACATCTCTTCCCGTGGTTGTCGTAAGAGACGACTAAGGGAATTAACTTAAGGGACGTCGTACCTCCGAAACTGTTCACCGCCACCCTGGAAAATGTTTTTAAGCTTTTGGACTGGGGTGAATCAATATCAATGGCAAGTACATCACGCATCTTTGATTCGCTGACGATATTGTGGTCATGAGTGAGACTATGGACGACTTAGGCACAATGCTCGATGGCCTCAGTAGAGCCTCTCAACAAATAGATCTTAAAATGAACATGGACCAGAGAAAAATTATGTCAAACGTCCGTGTCACACCTACCACCTCTGAAGGTTGGAGGCTTTTTCAAGATTTAAGATATTTAATCAAAATAGGTGCAAATTACACTCTTTCTGATAGTCATAAAATAGTGATTACATACATTTATTTGTAAAAAATCAAGAAATAAACAATTATTAGTTAATAACGTCAAAATTCAATCCTTGATATAAAAAAGACGTGTGCAACTCGGGGACTGCCGCGGTAAAGCTATTGCATAGCATTTTTTATTATTATTTTTTATTTATGCAGTATTTACCATATAGTCCATGGGGCGCGGGATGTTTATGTAATAAATTAACACTAAGAAAGTTAATAATCATCATCATCATCATCGTCATCATCATCGGCATCATCATCATCATCTTCTTCATCATAATTATCATCAACGTCATCATCGTCGTCGTCATCATCATCATCATCATCATGATGGATAGATAGATGGCACTTTAAGTTTTTTTAGAACTTAATTATTTTTTTTGGGTGTTAGGTTTTATTTTCGTTACGAAATTTCTTGATTCGGTCCCCTCAAAGCCCGCGATAAAGGCTATACGTAAAGCTCATGATGTAGACCAGCGCAGAGCGCATCGTGGGCAGCTCACCGAGCCCGTACTTGTGACGTCATCGACTCGTATGTACGTACCTCCAAGTGAAGAACTCCTTGTAAGGGCTGCGCTTCTGGCCCACGATGTAGACGGGCTTAGGGCGCATCATGGGCAGTGCGCCTAGTTCACACAGCTCGCGGTCGGTGAAGCGGCGCCCGATCACCTGGCTCGCTGTGTACGGCTCTGTGTGGTACGCGTACGCTGGTACAAGACAACGTGTGTTACATTGCAGCTAAATGTGTGCCACAAAGTAGTGCAGTCAACTGAGATGGAAGTGCCAGTTTCTCAATATATCGATTAAACTTTTATATCTTTGATCTTGGCTTGTTAATAAAGATGGAATGGCAAGTTTCTTAATGCGATGAGTTATCCTTCTGATTTTTGTTATCATAGGCAACTCGCTGTTGAGTTGCGAAGACATTGTTCACTGTCAGGAAATTCAAGTAATGTCACATTCATTGAGAATCCTTTGAAGTCGTGATCTGTATAGTACGTTACAGCTTGAAGGCTAGCTGTAAAATGAATTATAGTTTAAAAAACACTAGAAAAATACGCTTTTATAAATGCACGTTAAAACGAAAAATAAATTATGTATCGTTCTAGTTCTCTCTATTTCTGGGCTAAAGTGTAAACTATGTGCTTTTAATTATATTATTTGATTGTAAAAGCGTGGGGCGCTGGAACAGGAAAGACTTTCTTGTAAACAAATACTAATACTAACTTCCTGGTGGAAGATGCATGAGGTTGCACAAGAGCATAACGTTTATGACACCAAAGGGTTACCAAAGGGTTACCAAAGATATCTCGTCCACGAACAAGAACTCTACATTTTGCCACATTTTTCCTGTTTCAGTGCCCCACGCTTTTACAATCAATTATTATAATTAAAAGCACATAGTTTAAACTTCAGCCCAGAAATAGAGACAACTTGAACGATCCATAATTTATTTTTCGTTTTTACGTGCATTTATAAAAGCGTGTTTTTCTAGAGTTTTTAAAACTATTAATTTATTTAATACTTTTTCGTCGTAATAGTCTTTGATAACGAAACACTTTTAACATAATTTATACATTTATTTCAAGAGGCAAATGAGCCCGCATCCTCTCCATCTCCGCCAGTGTGTCTGTATTGCATGGTGGTCTAGATTATTTCCAAGTAAAAATATTTTTCATGAAGCTACGATCCTTGGAAGGTGGTTATAGTTATTTATGATACAAGGGTTGTAAAAAGATCATTATCAAACGAGTGACATTTGTGAGCCCGAGCCGCAGCCGAGGGTTTACCATCGTCACGAGTTTGTTATTTCCTTTTACACCTATGTATCATACGAAATTTTTCAATACAGTTTTGAGAAAACAGATAAAATAAAAAAAACGACCGTGACCGAAAAACAAAATTACATGAGTAGGTACATACCTATCAAGCTTCAGCGACCAAAATTCATATTACGCGACTTGTGGCTTATTTTAAATGTCCGGGGAGTAATCTCACTTTGTTTTTTCTTATACGTATAATAATTTTTATGAACTGTTTCAATTGTTTTATAATCTCTCCTTTCCCATCATAAAAGTTAAAACAAACACAAAACCATTTTTGAATTGGATATCAAAAGGCCTTAAAAAGAGTTGCAATACTAAGAGGAACCTACGCTTCAATTACTACACGAATAAAAACGATTATAATAGACGTAAATATCTTAATTACAATAGACTATTTAAGAAATGCGTTAGTCATGCTAAAAAGTACAAAAACAATAAATATATTACTAAAAGCAAAAATATCGTAAGGGCAACGTGGGATGTTATTCAAAGTGAAACCGGAGTATTAAATACGAATAAATATATAGATACAATTAATAATAATGGTACAATGTTAGATGAACCTAAAGCTATAGCTGAATCATTTAATAATTTCTTCATAAACCTAACTAATACTACTGAAAATGTATGTGGTAGAAATAAAAATAGTGTTTTGAAAAGCAAAATACAAAACACTATATATTTGACTCCTATCGACGAAGCAGATATAAATAACGTTATTTTTAGCCTAAATAACACAAATGCTGAGGGTTATGACAACATTAGCACGAAGGTAGTAAAAGCATGTAGTCACCAAATCAGTCAAGTTTTAGCCTTTTTAGTGAACCTGTTAGCTATCAAAGGAGCTAAAAAATCAAGTTAGGAAGTAAGTGAGATCCTTGCCAACAGATAGGTAAAAACAAATCACTCACCATTCCAGCATCCACAGCCAGCCTTGAGATGGTCTCCGGAACGTCCAGGCACCACAACAGAAAACGCACGGCGAAATCTAGGCTAGCCTTTTTTTGGAAAATTAAAAAACACCATATACGATAGGTATATTTAGAGCTGTGTCCGATGCACGACTGCCACGCCGATGTATAGGCGCTGGCTAGGATCACAAAACAAAACCGACGGTAGATACATAAAATAATGAGTGATTTTCTTATATTCTACCCATCTTTAAGGCTTGGATCGCACATACCCCCCACCGAGAGCATGGTAATGATCTCAGGAAGAAAGAAAACTACAAAAAAATAGGAAAATGAAATAATAAAATAAAACTCTTAAGTTTATAAAACATTTAACCAAAAAAGGAAAAAATTAACCTAAGAGAGCAGTATATAAACACGTTTCTACGAACGAACTTTGAGACTTAATTCGCTAAAAATAATTAAATCAGTAAGATTATAACTAACGAACATGTGTTCAGTTTTTTATATATATATATATATTTTGTTACTTATTAAACTTAATTGACATATGGCAATGGACAAAGTTTATTAACCGGTCTCTTAAGAATGCCCTTTTGTGTTCTCAAAGTAACAACTCTTACAATCTTATCGGGCCCTGGGTGAACTTGCTCAATGCGGCCCATGGGCCACTGCAATGGCCGAGTAACTTCTGACTTGATCAGTACCAAGTCACCGATCTTTAAATTTGGAGGGGATGACTGCCACTTTGCTCTCCTGCTGGAGAGTAAGTAAGTAGTCATTAGACCACCTCTTCCAAAAGGATTGAGATGCCTTCTGCACAAATTGCCATCGAGACAATCTGTTTAGAGGAATGTCTTCAAGGTTATACTCCGGAACAGCTAAGAGACTCTGACCAATGAGAAAATGACCTGCTGTGAGTACTTCAAACTCATTTGGGTTATCTGACAGAGCACATAATGGGCGTGAGTTCATAACCGATTCCGCCTTACAAAAAAATGTTGAAAGCTCTTCGAAGTTAAGAGCTTTTTCACCTATAGCCCGGTACAAATGATGTTTGGCAGATTTTATACCTGCTTCCCATAGGCCACCCATATTGGGAGCACTAGGAGCGTTGTGTTTCCAATCAATTGAACGTGCAGCACAGCCATTAGCTATACTGTAGTTATTTGACTGAGATAGGAAAAAATTAGATACTTCCTTTGGATGTTTTCCTGCTGCAATAAAGTTGGTTCCGCAGTCTGAGTATAAGCAGGAACATAGACCACGGCGCGCAACAAGACGGTCTAATGATGCTAGAAAACAATCAGCCGATAGGTCACTTAGTACCTCCAGGTGCACAGCCTTAGTAGAAAAGCATATAAATAAGCATAAATATGCCTTTTGTATTTTAGCATTTCTTCGGTTGTGTTCCTTTACGTAGAACGGTCCGCCAATGTCACATCCGACATGATCGAAAACCTTACCAGCCTTTTGTACTCGAGGCGCAGGCAATTCACCCATACACGGCTGCATAGTGCTTGGTTTGCACTTAAAACATATCATGCATTTTGACAATACTGATCGTATGATGCTACGAGCACAAACAATCCAGTATTTTTTGCATATAATTCCTTGCAGCGTGCGAGGTCCCACATGCAAGTAGGTTTTATGAAAGTGATCAATCAATAAAGTAGTCACATGACTCCTTTTTGGCAATAAAAGTGGGTGTTTAGTTCCGTATGGCAACTCAGATTGGGAAATTCTACCCCCCACCCTGAGAAAATTTTTTTCATCCAGGAAGGGAGAAAGTTTTCTCAGAGAAGGTATAAAGTTTTTCTTGGCCTTTAAGTCAGCAATTTCCGATGAAAAATACTTTTGTTGGATGGTTGACACAATCAATTCGTGTGCCGTCTGTAATTCACTTGTACTAAGAGGTCCAGTCACACGTTGACCCTTTGATTTACGCGTATTATTTACGAAACGCTGACACCATGCCATCACGCGCTGTAATTTTCGGAAATCCGAAAATCTTTCATAAGTTTTTTCGAGGTCATCGTTAGACTCATCTTTTGTTATTTGAGACGGCAAAGAAAAAGTCTCATTATTTGATTTTAATTCTAAAACGTCAGACTCATTTTTAACGTAAAATGTTTTAACTGGCCACAAACGCATATCATTTTGTAACCAAGTCGGCCCGTGCAGCCACTGTGATGACTCATCAATCAGTTGCTTAGGTAAAGCACCTCTAGAACATAAGTCAGCTGCATTATTTTCGCTTTGAACATGATACCAACAGTTCGGAGGTATAATTTGTATAGTTTTAGCTACTCGACCTGAGACAAAGGTTTTCAATTTGTACGGTGGTGTTTGTAACCAAGCTAGTACAACACTAGAATCACTGAATGCAAACACAGGATACTCAAAATCTTTTACATTTTCTTTTGCAAATAAAACCAGTTTTGATAATAGCACGGCTGCCATCAGTTCGAGTCTAGGCACAGAGTGGGGCGGGGACATTGGGGCCACTTTAGATTTACTTATAAGAAGTCGAGTTTTTACTTCATTATTTTTACTCACGCTACGTAGGTATACACATGCAGCGTAGCCTCTTATTGATGCGTCACAAAATCCTATTAGTTGGACGTTTTCGAAGTGAGGTATCAAAATATGACGTTCGATACGCAGATTAGATAAAAGAGGTAATTCTAAGATGAATTTTTCCCACTTGATACGTATATCACTAGGCAAAGGCTCGTCCCAGCCTAAACTCAGTTTCCACAAGTCTTGCGTTATAAACTTTGCTAGAAAAGTGCATGGCGATATGAATCCGACCGGGTCAAAAATGCTTGCCAATAGCTTTAAAACTGAACGTTTTGTGAGTGTGTCATCCTTAAGATTGTAATTGTATGAAAAACAATCATCCTTTGGCAACCATTTCAGACCCAAAACTTTTAAAGGAGATAACGAGTCATCCTTAAAGTCAATGGACACAGTTTGGCCCGCATCTACTCTTTCTAATAATTCCGGTGAGTTACTTGCCCACTTGCGCAAGTCAAAACCACCTGATTTTAACAAGTTTATCAACTCATCCTGTAATATACAGGCTTCATCAAAAGTTTGAGTTGACCATAACAGATCGTCAACAAAAAACCCATTCATTACGATATCACAAGCTTGTGATCGCGCGCCCGGCGCGCGCTCGTCTTGTGCGAGCTGCTGCAGTGTACGAACTGCTATATAAGGAGCGCTTCGTAATCCGTAGGTATTTGTTTTTAATTCATAAGTTTTGACCGGTTCCAATGGAGATTCTCGCCACAGAATGTGCATAAATGATCTTTCTGATGGGTCAATAAACACTTGTCTGTAAGCTTTTGCTATGTCAGCTGTAAAACACACAGGGTACATACGAAACTGAAAAAGTATTTTCAGTATATCGTGGTGTAATTTCCTGCCAGTTAGGAGTGAGTCGTTAAGAGAAACTCCATTAGAAGTTTTTGCGGAACCGTCAAAAACTACACGTAGTGGCGTAGTTGTGCTCGAAGTACGTATTACACAATGATGTGGTATGAAGTACTGTGACGGTGTACTTCCGGTGTAGGGCTCCATATGGCCTAGGTCCTCATATTCGCGCATGAAGTCGGCATAGGCAGTTTGCAAGTCAGGTGAGCGCGCGAGGCGGCGCTCCACTTGCACTAAGCGTTTTAGCGCTAAACTGTATGAGTCACCTAACGGCTCGCGATTAGGGTTGAGCAATAGCGGTGAAATGTACCGACCGTTTTCATCACGATGAATTCGTGAAGTGTAAATATCTTCAGCTATTTTATCTAAAGGATCTAAAGGAGTCTCACACGGTGAGTTCTCAATCTCCCAAAAGTTTTTCAAATAATTATTTATCAAATCATTATCCGTGGTGTATGACACCATACTTGTGGCTATATTGGATGTGACATTAGTACACGGTACTTCGAATTTTCCTGTCACAACATAGCCAAAAATGCTACTGAGAGCAGCTGGTATTGAAGCATTGATAACGATTTTTTTACCATCATAAATCTCGGGAAAAACATCTGCAGCTAATAAAATGTCAATGGGACCCTTTTGATAAAAATATGGATCAGCAAGTGTCAAATTTTTGTACTGATTGACAATTTTTTCCGGAATCTCAATTGTAGGTAGATCTGAAGTAATTTTTGGCAACACTACTGCATCAATACTAAAACTTGGGTTAGTACTGAAACGAGGCTTAATAGTACATGACGTCATACCATAATTTTTAATATTTTCGCCTCCTAGTCCAAAAATATTTAATGGACATTTTTGTCGTGACAGCCCTAACCGTTCTAAGCAATTAATTGTTATAAAGTTTGACTGTGCTCCGGAGTCAATCAAAACACGGCACGGCTGTTCACAGCCAAAGGCATCGATTGCGTGAACAATGGCGGTCCCTAGCACTACGGCATGAGATTTATTTGAAAATGAAGACGCATGGCAATTGTTTACTTCATTTTCGCTGACGCGAGGTGGATCAGAAGTTGCGATCGGCGAAGGAATGTTATGTACTTGCGGCGGTACGGAAGCCGGCGCAATCGCTATAGCTGCCTGCGAAACTGGTTTATCGGCGGCAATGCGGGCGTCCACGTGGAGAAGCGCATGATGAGATTTATTGCAAGTAAAACATTTAAAATCACTTTTGCAATTGACAGACGAATGATCTGTTTTTAAACAATTGTGGCATAAATTCAAAGAATTAGCTCGGCTAATACGTTGAGTCGGTGTGAGTTTACGAAACTGTGAACACCTAAAAATCATATGATTATCACCGCAATTAGTACAAATCATTTTTGATTGGGTCTGTGAATAACATTTACGAACGTTATCTCGAGCAGGCTTATTGGAATTCAATGAAGCCGGTTTGCTTCGGTACGACGAAGTAGATGTGGATACGACCGGACTATTTGAGTATGAAGCAGTATGTTCAAGCACTTTGATGTGATTATGTACATGGGACATTAACTGATCATAAGTAGGTATCGTTTTTTGATCCAGGTTTTGTTCAAATAATTTTCTTGTATTATAATCAAGAGCTCGAAGAGCAATGTGACATAATATATAGCTCGTATTTTTTTTTATGTCTAGAGCCTTAATAGCTTTATATGAGTGCTCAAAAACTTCAATAAACTGATTTAAGTTTGTGGCTGACTCTTTAGACAAGGGTGTAAAGTTTAGCATTTTATCAAGGTATTTACCTACAAGAATTCGTTCATCTTGATACCTATCAAGAAGCGCCTGCCACACTACATCATAATTGTTAGCTGATATTGGAACACTTTTTACAATACTCAGCGCAGAGCCTTTTGTACATGACAATAAGTAGTGGAATTTGTCTATTTTTGACATTCCTGTTTGGTTGTGTACTAATGAGCAGAAGGTTTCATAAAAAGTTGTGAAATTTTCAATATTTCCATCAAATGAAAATAGCTCAAGCTTTGGCAATCGCGGCCGGCACTCGGAGGCTTGTCCGCGTAGGCCCATAGTCGCGCCGTTGTTACTCGCGGATGGTTGCAAGGTGGTCATACTGTTTTCGTAGGGAGCTCTCGCTAACTTGACGCGAAAATATAAGTCATCAAAACTATCAATTTCATTGCCTTGAAATTGCTTCATGGGGTCACAGACCAATTCTAATTCATAAATTTCTAGGGTCACTGTCTCATATCTGTTACGTAATGATTCAATTTCAGCTGACCGAATCATAAATATGTCTACTTGCTCGGGACTTGAACTTAATGTTTTAGATGTATCGTAAAGCTGTTGAATTTGAGAAAACAATCTTTGTTTCAAGGCATATTTAATATTTAACTGACTAATTGCATTTCTTTCTTCCGATGACAAAGGTTTGTCTTTGTCACCCGCCATATTGAATAATGCGCAACACGACTAGTTAACTGCACGCTTGTTTTACAATTATTTTACTTTTTATTTTTAATAAAGTATTAAATTGTTAACTTTTAGACATGTAATTTATAATCCTAATGTATAGACGATAGGTATAATATGCTGTTATAACAATGAACTATCCAATTTTAACCAATTTTTTTTTGGGTAATTTTATACGAAAATTTAGTGATTTTCCACAGGAAAATCGGGGAAATAGCCAGAATCCGGCTCGAAGGACCAATGTTAGCTATCAAAGGAGCTAAAAAATCAAGTTAGGAAGTAAGTGAGATCCTTGCCAACAGATAGGTAAAAACAAATCACTCACCATTCCAGCATCCACAGCCAGCCTTGAGATGGTCTCCGGAACGTCCAGGCACCACAACAGAAAACGCACGGCGAAATCTAGGCTAGCCTTTTTTTGGAAAATTAAAAAACACCATATACGATAGGTATATTTAGAGCTGTGTCCGATGCACGACTGCCACGCCGATGTATAGGCGCTGGCTAGGATCACAAAACAAAACCGACGGTAGATACATAAAATAATGAGTGATTTTCTTATATTCTACCCATCTTTAAGGCTTGGATCGCACAGAACCTCTCCATGGAATCAGGTACTTTCCCTAACAAACTTAAGTTATCTGTTGTTAAACCACTTCACAAAAAAGGTGAAAAGACATTAAGGGAAAATTATCGCCCAATAACCTTGATACCAGTTTTCTCAAAAATTTTTGAAAAAGTTATGCATGGAAAACTTATGGCATTTTTTACTAAATATGACGTTATTGATAAAAATCAGTTTGGTTTTCAAAAACAAAAATCCACGTCATTGGCAACGTTTTTTTTAATAAAGACGATTTTACAAAGTACCAACAAAAAATCACATAAAACTGTGTTATTCTTTGACATGTCAAAGGCGTTTGACTTTGTTTCACAGGAAATACTACTTTGTAAACTGCATCACAACGGAATAAGGGGGCCAGCCCTTGATTGGCTTCAAATATATTTGCAGAATAGGCTACAATGCGTTGAGGTGCAAAAAATTAACAAAAAACATACATGCTTGACTTTTCGTTCTGAATTTCGACTAAATCTATTTGGGGTTCCACATGGTAGTATCCTTGGGCCTCTGTTATTTTTAGTTTATGTTAATGACTTGTCAAAAATGACGAAGCATGATAGTGTTTTATTTGCGGATGATATTTCAATTGTAGTGACAACGAATAAACTATGACATGGGAACAACACGAAATTTACATAAATAATGTATTGAGCACAACAATAAAATGGCTTAATAATAATAATTTAAAAGTAAATATAAATAAAACAAAGTACATAAATTTTAATAATTATAACAAAGTTTTTTCTATAAATTACAAAAATGAACTTCTCTCGAGGGAAATAACTACAAAATTCCTTGGTATAGTAATTGATGAAAAACTAAATTGGAAGGGTCACATAGAGAAGATTTGTAGTAAAATTAATAGATTTATTTTTCCCTTGTATAAGTTGACGCAAATTGCAAGTAGACATACAGCTATGACAGCATACTACGCTTATATTGAATCTGTATTAAGGTATGGTATCATAATCTGGGGTAATAATACTGATATCTCTAAGGCATTTATTGCACAGAAAAAGTGCATCCGAGCAATTTGTAACGTTGCTCCTGATATATCATGCAAACCCCTGTTTAAGTCGCTGAAGGTACTACCGCTCCCATGTCTGTATGTTTTTGAATGTGCAAAATTTGTGAAACAATATCAGTCCAGTTTTTACTCACAGGCAAAGGACACAGTGCCAAGAAGTAGACGATTTCCGGAATTCTTAGTCCATGATGAAATTCCTAAAACTACTAGATATACCAAAAATTGTTACTGGATGTGCAGGTTAATCTATAACAGACTTCCAGCAAATGTGAGCGAGTTACCCTTGACTCAATTTAAAACTAGCTTGCATAGATGGCTGTCTCAGCGTAATTTTTATTCAATTCAAGAATTTCTAGAACATAAATTGTAAATCTAGTTTTATAAATAAATATGATACCTACTCGTATATGTGAATAATAATAGTATTAAATGTTATCTAAAATGTGTTATATAATGTTTGCATGCTATATTTTATGGCTGAATTGGCGCTCTAATTTTATGCAGTACCTCCATGTAATGTTACCCAGTTCAAGGCGAATAAAGATCATTTTATTTCATTTCATTTAAGTATTTTTTTTATTCCATATATATTAACTATTCATAATTTTATTAGTTTTCACAACTAAAACATCTCAATTCAGTTTTACGAAAATTGCGCCATATTTTAGCTAGCACACGTACGCATGCGTAAGATTTTTATTATCATAAATAGACTACAATAAGGCTTGGGATACTAAACCTCTTTGGAAAAGATGACCTATTCCTTCGTGTAACCGGTTCCACTTCATTGATATTTTTTCTCTTTTCTTCACAACGATATAACCCAAAAAGAGTCTAAACAGCTAGTGTTATGTACTAACCTCACGGAGGAACTACCTATCTCTTTTAAAGTTCTCCTTTCAAAACTCTTTAAAAAGGTTCTGTATCTTTGGTTATTATAGCTAGAAATTAAAAAAAGTGGTAAAGTAAAAGCACGTGTGCGGTAAAATAAATTTTGCGCACACTTGACTGGCATATAAAGGACCACTTTTCAAGCAACTGTATTGAAAAATTTAATACCTTAGATTTCATTACATAGTTACATACAAGTCGACCTAATAAAAACGTGTTAAAAAACGACCCACTAGCACCATCATGCGAATGTCAGACACTCGTTGGCATTATTATGTTTTGTGCGTTCATATTCACGAAAAGGTGGACCGTGCCCTAAAATTATTACTTATCACCCAAATGCCTCAGAAGGAGGGTTATGTTTTTCGAGTGTATATTTGAGGGGTATAGAAGCAAGTGACCTCAGTCCTATGTCACTGAAAATCGAGAATTCATCTTTTTTGTTTCAACATGAATACAGTTTGTATTGGAATGAAGCGTGTTTGCTGCTAAAGTCGTTTTAGAAAATTTTATTTACTCGAGACTGAAGCGTATTTGCACATAAATTTTTTTGCTGACATGTAGCCATAGACACAAAGAAAAACTTGGTATTCGCAGATTAAAAACCACCAAATAAGAATGAATAGGCATTATTTGAGTTTGCGTGTACCATCCTCGACTGCATCATCACTTACCATCAGGTGAGTTGCAGTCAAACGCACTCAAATTATTAATTAAAAAAAAAAAAAAAATATGGACTGAGGTCACTTTGCTTTTAAAACCCTCATATGTATGTAGATTTCTATGTACCCTGCTACAGCCTGAACGGCTTGAAAGATATTGTGAGGTATCGTTGGATTCGGCTTGATCCCGTGAGTGACATAGAATATATTTTTACACGACTGGCCAAAAAGAGGGGTTAAGTTTTACTCAGTCAGGTTTTTAATTTTTAATGAATTCCTTAAGTTATTTATATATTTCATTCAACCATCGCTGTACTTATGAACTTTTGTCCACGCTCAGGTTGGTTCGCCAGCGGCATCACGCACCATGTCTACTCAAGTTCCTGCCGCGGGGCTCCTTTAGATCAGTGCCAGTTCTAAACAACATGTGAACCATGATACAAGTGAGCCTACCGCCATCCAGTGCGAATGAGCTCGGCGCCAACCATGATACAAGTGAGCCTACCGCCATCCAGTCAGTGCGAATGAGCTCGGCGCCAACCATGATACAAGTGAGCCTACCACCAGTTCGGATGAGCTCGGCGCCAACCACGATACAAGTGAGCCTACCGCCAGTTTGGATGAGCTCGGCGCCAACCATGATACAAGTGAGCCTACCGCCAGTTCGCATGAGCTCGGTGCCAACCATAATACAAGTGAGCCTACCGCCAGTTCTGATGAGCTCGGCGCCAACCATGATTCAAGTGAGCCTAACGTCAGTTCTGATGAGCTCGGAGCCAACCATGATACAAGTGAGCCTACCGCCAGTTCGGATGTGCTCAACGCCAACCATGATACAAGTGAGCCTACCACCACTGCGGATGAGCTCGGCGCCAACCATGATACAAGTGAGCCAACCGCCAGTTCAGATGAGCTCGGCGCCAACCATGATACAAGTGAGCCTACCGCCACTGCGGATGAGCTCGGCGCCAACTATGATACAAGTGAGTTTACCGCCAGTGCGGATGAGCTCGGCGCCACGCTCGGGAGACAGTGTCAGCGGTACCGTGCGCCGCGCGCTGGTAACCTTCCTCTCACGCAACTCGTCTTCTTTGGGGTTCTTGAAGCCACTGAAGTAGTACAGCCCAGGATTCTAAGCAACATCAAGACAAAGAGATGGATAAACTAATTGATTGGACCGTTGAAAACTTTAACCACCTCCGTGGCGTAATTGTTTAGTTCATTAGTTTCTCATCAAGAGATTTTGGGTTCGATTCCCGGCAGATTCTAACTTTGTAAGATTTGGTTTGTTGGCGGAAGGGCATTTTCTAAGCCCGATAAGTTAACTAGTTCCTCATTGCGTTGGGGAATCTTGGTAAGCCCGCTTCTATCTTCATCATCATCGTCACTTACCATCAGGTGAGGTGATGCCAAGGGCTTATCAATTGTAAATAAAAAAACATAGTAAAAAAACATTTGTGTCATTTAAGTACTTTCCCTACGTTGACAATCATCAGCCCTTTATAAATCTGACCTTGAAAGTCATAGTCAAGGCGAGAGTGAATAGGCATTATTTGATTTTACTTGTACCATCATCGACTGCATTGTCACTTTCTATCAAATTAGTTACATTCAGAAGCACTTAAAATTTGAGTAAAAAAATAATAATTTTTGTAACAAAATCCCTTCACAAGGTCGTCGGTCCACCAAGTGGGAGGTATGCCTATGCTTCGTCTTCCGATACGCGGTCACCACTCGAAAATTTTACTGCTCCAACGGTCATCTGTTCTACGAGACAGATAACCGATATACCTCACATAGACTGAAGTGGTAGTGAAAATATATCCATAAAAATCACACTAATATAAAGGCGAAAGTTTGTGAGTGTGTATGTTTGTTACTTCTTCATGCAAAAACTACTAAACGGATCTGGCTGAAATTTGGTAGGTCGACAGATTAGGACCTGAAAGAAGCCTGTGTGTTAATCTAGATTAACACACAGGCTTCTTTCTTTCACGCTCGCGAGCCGCTTGCGGCTCGCGCACTGCGCACCCTCTAAAAGTCATAGAAACTTTGTCCACGCGGGTGAAGCCGCGGGAAACAGCTAGTTTAAAATAAATAAATAACTACACGATTAATTAAAAGTTGAAAACCCGACTGCATAAAAACTTAACCCCATTTTTTGGCCAGTTGGGTAAAAATGTATGCTATGTCACTTACGGGATCAATACCAATCTAAAGACACATTGCACGCCAAAATTACATCACATCTTAAAATCTGTACATCTCACCTGGTGGTAAGTGACGATGTTGCCGAAGATGGAAGCGGGATTACCAAGATTCCCCAACGCAATGGGGAACTGGCTATCTTATCTTCATGCCGGAACACATCAATGATATCAACATTGATATTTGGCGGCATGACTTAGATAAGATGGTGGTAGCTAGCCAGGCGGACTTAGATAAGATGGTGGTAGCTAGCCAGGCGGACTTTATAATCCTTCAAGCCGTTTAGGCTACAGAGCGTGCTAAAGAAGTAAACAAAAAAACATGCATTCATTGTTACATACATGCACTCAAAAAATAGTGCATCGGTGGCGCAACGGCAAGAGCCGCTTCCTCCTACCCGGGAAGTCGTGGTTTCCCAACGTGTTTTCGAATTTCGATCTCATATTTACGTTTATCGGACTTAGGGTGAAGGAAAACATCGTGAGGAAACCTGCACACGTGAAGTTGACCAACCCGCACTGGGTGGTCGACTTAGTCCCGATCGCCCTAATTCAGGGTAGGCTCGAGCCCCTCGGTGGGGACGTATATATGAGCTAATGTGATGACTCGAAAAATATAACCCTCCTTCTGGCGCAGTCGGGTAATAAAACACATGTAACAACATAAAAAGTGTCCAAAAATCAAATTTAATTAACGCACTAATACAATATCAGCTTATATGTATACGTCGCTATCGAGGGGCTCGAGCCACACCCCGGACACTGCATACAAACGGTCGTGAAATGACATTCCTAAAAACAAATGACGGAGCAAACAAAATCACTGCGAAATACCATACATTCAAGAACCAAACTGTAACCAATCTGAATGAACCTGGGTAACAAGGGTGTGAGGTCGCAATAAAGAGAGCGGCAGGGAATGTCCATACTGTATGCTCGAGCCTAACCTTGATTAGGGCGATCGGGCCTTAGTCGCGCCGTCCACTCAAGCCTAGTGAGGGTTGGTCGACTTTAACTCACGATGTGTTCCTTCACCGAGCGTCCGCTAGACGTAAGTACATATGAAATCGAAATTCAAAAATACATTGGTAAGTAGCAGGACTCGAACCACGGCCTCCCGGACAGGAGGTAGCGGCCCTAGCCGTTACGCCACCGACGCTCTAATTTAATCCTTACCTACTAATATTATAAACGCAAAAGTTTGTATGTATGGATATCTGGATGTTTGTTACTCTTTCACGCAAAAACTACTAAATGAATTTTAATTAAACTTTACAATAATATAGTTTATACATCAAAATAACATATATGCTACTTATTTATTCCGGAAAAACGTCTTAATCCCAAGGGAAATTCGAAAACAATGCCGGCGTAGACACGGGCGGACGGCTAGTACACTATATTAACACATGATTATAAAATGTACAGGTCATGTTATGTAAATTTTTGCCCGACTGCACCAGAAGGCGGGTTATGTTTTTCGAGTGTTTGTGTGTATGTATGTATGTATGAATGAATGTATTTCTTTGGCACGCTCTGTAGCCTAAACGGCTTGATAGATTGTGAAGTGCAGGTGTCGTTAGTTCCGTTTTGATCCAGTAAGTGACTTAATATAAATTTTTACCCGACTGGCCAAAACAGAGGTTATTTAACTATTTGGCTCGCTCTGTTGCCTATACGGCCAGATGGATTTTGGAGTGCAAGTGACGTTACATTCGTCTTGATCCCGTCAGTGACATATAATACACTAGTGGATGCCCGCAGCTTCGCCCGCGCAGATCCCGATTTTTGCGGTTCCCGTGGGAATTTCCCAAAATCCTTTCTTAGCGGATGCCTACGTCATAACTTCTACCTGCATGCCAAATCTCAGCCCGATCCGTCCAGTGGTTCGGGCTGTGCGTTGATATATCACTATGTCAGTCAGTCAGTCAGTCACCTTTGAGCTATATATATTTAGATTTTTACCCAGTTGGCTATAACAGAGGTAATTTAACTATTTGGCTCGCTCTGTTGCCTAAACGGCCTGATGGATTTTAGACTGCAGGTGTCGTTAAATTCGTCTTGACCCCGTGAGTGACATATAACACATTTTTACTCGACTGGCCATAACAGAGGTTATTTAACTATTTGGCTCACTAAACGGCCTGATGGATTATGGATTGCGAGAAGTCGTTAGATTCTTCTTAACTCGAGAGTGACATACGATACATTTTTACCCGACTGTAAAAAAATTAAAGTTCAGTTTTTAAGCAGTCGGGTTTTTAATTTTCAATTAATTCCTAAAATTATTTGATTTGGTTTCGAAGATTCAGTGTCTCGCCACCAGACTGGTCGAGTTTAACTAATTATTATGGTTGGCCCATGAGCAGAAAATGGGCTTCCCGCGGTATATGAAGAGACTTCTGCAATCAGCGACCACGATGTAGCTTGTAAATGCTTTATCTTCGCCATCTCATTCGATCGGAATGTGTCCACTATGTGAAACAGGCGTTCACATCTACCTACCACCAGAACCCCACGCATCCGGTGCCTTTCTGCAGGCTTCACTAGGGAACACACTGAGTCTTGGCCTTTTTATACTACTGCAACACACATACACATAGTTATGTTTTTGTCTTCTTTTTTTGCTTTTTTGAATTTGTTAAATTTTGTTTTTACATTATGTAGGAGTATATGAGTACGAGTGTTAAAATATGTGTGTGATTGAGGCGACAAATAAAAGTGTTATCTCTCTAAATGAAGCATGTGCAATAATTATCATTTTCACCCAGTGGCCCAGAAAGAAGGTAATATTTTTTGGGTGTATTTAAACCTAACCGGCTTAATGGATTTTGAATTGCGAGGAGTCGTTAGATTTTTCTTGATCCCGTGAGTAACATAGGATAATTTTTTACCGGACTTCCGAAAAAATAAATTTTATGTTCTTATTAGTCGGGTTTAATTTTTTTTATAAAGTTGGTAATATTATTGTATATAAAGTGAGTACATACGTGTTTCCTATATCGGTCCATCTGGTCACCTGCTTTCTGTTACGTACGTATTTCCTATATCGGTTCACCTGGTGACCTTCTTTCTGTTAAGTACGTGTTTCCTCTATCGGTCCATCTGGTCACCTGCTTTCTGTTACGTACGTGTTTCCTCTATCGGTCCATCTGGTCACCTGCTTTCTGTTACGTACGTATTTCCTATATCGGTTCACCTGGTGACCTGCTTTCTGTTACGTACGTATTTCCTATATCGGTTCACCTGGTGACGTGCTTTCTGTTACGTACGTATTTCCTATATCGGTTTACCTGGTGACCTGCTTTCTGTTACGTACGTATTTCCTATATCGGTTCACCTGGTGACCTGCTTTCTGTTACGTACGTATTTCCTATATCGGTTTACCTGGTGACCTGCTTTCTGTTACGTACGTATTTCCTATATCGGTTCACCTGGTGACGTGCTTTCTGTTACGTACGTATTTCCTATATCGGTTTACCTGGTGACCTGCTTTCTGTTACGTACGTATTTCCTATATCGGTTCACCTGGTGACGTGCTTTCTGTTACGTACGTATTTCCTATATCGGTTTACCTGGTGACCTGCTTTCTGTTACGTACGTATTTCCTATATCGGTTTACCTGGTGACCTGCTTTCTGTTACGTACGTATTTCCTATATCGGTTTACCTGGTGACCTGCTTTCTGTTACGTACGTATTTCCTATATCGGTTCACCTGGTGACGTGCTTTCTGTTACGTACGTATTTCCTATATCGGTTTACCTGGTGACCTGCTTTCTGTTACGTACGTATTTCCTATATCGGTTTACCTGGTGACCTGCTTTCTGTTACGTACGTATTTCCTATATCGGTTTACCTGGTGACCTGCTTTCTGTTACGTACGTATTTCCTATATCGGTTCACCTGGTGACCTGCTTTCTGTTACGTACGTATTTCCTATAACGGTCTACCTGGTAACCTGCTTTCTGTTACGTCAAATGCTTACATCAAGCCAGCTCTTGGTGTATCCAATGTCCTCAAATACGAGCTCGAGATCGCTGGCAATGAGGCCTTCCATGGAGGCGATGGTAGGCGCGGCCGCGTTCAGCAGCCAGGACACCACGCTGCTCGTGTAGTAGTTGTACAACACCAAGCTCGTCAGCCCCACAGTAAGCAGGGTGATGCGACGCCCTGTAAAAAGACAAAGTTGATAAAAGCTGTGCCTAAATAAAACCACACAGTTTTAATTGTTTTCTTAACTGTATCTTTAAGAAGCAGTTCAGTGTAACTTGCGTGGTTGGGTCGATCAACAGGTTGTAACAAAATTGGTGTAGGACCCGATAACTGGGGGTTCTACTCACCATACTGAACCACTTTCCCCAAGGAACTCATAGTCAATTCTTAAAAAAAAATTGAACCCTCTTTACTATAATTGAAAACGCTAAACACGTTAAAAAACCGACTTCCATCGCAACAAATTAGTACATTTTTGCATTATTATTTTTGATTTTTGTTAATTTTCTACTAAAGTACTACACCGATTTTGATAAAATTTATATGGGACCACACGGGAAGCACTAGCTTTCAAATAAAAAAAGAATTATAAAAATCGGTTCACCCAGTCAAAAGTTCTGAGGTAACAAACATAAAAAAAAAACATACAGACGAATTGAGAACCTCCTCCTTTTTGGAAGTCGCTTGAAAATACACAACATTGGTCGATCAGCTAATTGATTTGTATAAAGAAAAATATTTTTTTTGCGATTTCAGCAAAGTCGTAGACCAAAAGTTGTTCAGTATAATGAGTAAAAGCCCCAGTTAACGGGAACTACGAGTACACCAATTTTGTTATACCCTGTATATCTGTATATCTATCACGCAGGTTAACTGACCAGAAGCATAATCATTACCAGGATGATTTTCACTGGCATTTTTCTCGACCGTTCCCGTGCTTCGCAAGGCACGTAAAGCGATGGTGGCGGTTTCTACCACTATATGGCAGTCACTAGGTCGTGTCAGATGCCTTTAGGTGCTTGAAAAGCTTCTGACAGTGGGATTCTTCATTATCACTACAACCAACACCACAGAAGCAAAGTATATTATAATATACTAGCTGTCCCGGCGAACTTCGTTCCACCTTACACTACACTACACTACCCTTACCTACACTACATTACCCTACCCTACACTACACTACCCTACCCTACCATAACAACACTACACCTACACTACACTACCCTACACTACACTACCCTACCCTACCCTACCCTACCCTACCATAACAACACTACACCTACACTACACTACCCTACCCTAACTACACTACACCTACACTACATTATCCTACCCTACCCTACACTACCCTACCCTACACTACCCTACCCAACACTACCCTACCCAACACTACACCACCCAACCCTACCCTACCCTACCTTATACTACACTATCCTACCCTACCCTAACTACACTACACCTACACTACCCTACACTAAAACCAATTATTTTTTGACTGATATTTTTTTTTGATTTTTTTTTATTTAATTCTGAGCATTTTTATATTTATTCACCTTTTAAACCTTCTCTGGACTTCCACAAATAATTCAATGCCAAAATTATCCAAATCGGTCCAGCCGTTCTCGAGTTTTAGCGAGACTAACGAACAGCAATTGATTTTTATATATATAGATTAGTACTAACATACAGTATGGACACTCCCTGCCACTCTCTAGATTGCGACCTCACCCCCTCGTCACCCAGATTGATACAGATTCGTTACAGTTTGATTGTCGAACATATAGGATTTCGCCGCCATTTTGTTTGTTCCGTCATTCCTTTTTTGAAATGTCATTTCTGGCTTGTTGTATGAAGTGTCCAGGGTGTGACCGAAGTTGGGCCCCGTGTGTAAATGGTTTTTTTTTATGGCATAACCTTCCCGAGTTTAGGAATAGTTTTTTTATCCCAGCAGTGGGGACGTTATAGGTTAGTAACGTATCTAAAACAAACGGACAACTGTTTTGGAAAGTGATAGCTAGGAATAAGAAGATATGGAATGCTTTCAGGTAACCTTGTTTCTCTGTATTTGCTGTGCCATAATTTTAGAAGCTTTTATTTGCAATTTATGTATGTTTTTTCGGGTGGAATCTTGCAACTTCATTTTGAAGCAGATATCTTCAACCGATTGAGCTGAAATTTTGTATACACGTTCAGTTTGGATGACAATGCATGGTTAACTGTGTAACTTCATTCTAAATCCAATATGGTGGCACACCCAAGATGGTTGACTAGTTATTTTTAATGCACTCCTACAATGTGGGTATCAAATAAGAGTGTTTGCTGAGAATAATTGAAAACGCTAAACACGTTAAAAAACCGACTTCCATCGCAACAAATTAGTACATTTTTGCATTATTATTTTGGTTTTTGTTAATTTTCTACTAAAGTACTACACCGATTTTGATAAAATTTATATGGGACCACACGGGAAGCACTAGCTTTAAAATAAAAAAGGAATCATAAAAATCGGTTCACCCAGTCAAAAGTTCTGAGGTAACAAACATAAAAAAAAAAAACAACATACAGACGAATTGAGAACCTCCTCCTTTTTGGAAGTCGCTTGAAAATACGAAATAATTGAAAATTTTAAAATAAAAGGTTGTACCTAAAAGTTTTAAGGTCTTTCGAAAATTTATTTTTTTATCTATGTTTGTGATATATGAAATTGTCAAAGTTACCTTGGCTAGTGAACACTTGATCCAACAAATGGAATCCATCTTCGTAAGCTGAAAAGAAGTAAATAGTAAATTTCATCGAAAATATCATGGAGTTGTATTTTTTGTTATTGTAAATCTGTCTTAATTTTTTTTTTTAAGAAACAAAAAAGAATCATCATGTCAACTCATATACGTCCCCACCGAGGGGCTCGAGCCTACTCTGAATTAGGGCGATTGGGCCTTAGTCGTTCACGCGGGCCCAGTGCGGGTTGGTCGACTTCACACACAACCTTCGAGTTTCTTCGCAGGCGTGTGCAGGTTTCCTCACGATGTTTTCCTTTACCGTATAAGAGCGTCGGATAAACGTACATATGAAATCGAAATTCGAAAACACATTGATACGTGGCAGGATCGAACCATTACCTCCCGGAGAGGAGATAGCGGCCCTTGCCATTACGCCACCGACACCAAAAAAAGTGTAGTTAAATGAAATAATATATTTTTTCAAGTTTTTGTATGTTTATTAAATTACTATTAAGTATATGTGTATTGTAGCAATAGAGTTCATGTAAAGAGTAAATTCTCTTCAAAGTCCGATCTGAAAGGGATAGGCCTTTCACACAGACTCTGACTTTTTATGAGCCACTGCATCCATACTACTTTCTACGAGCCTTCCTAGATCATTAGTCCACCTGGAGAACAGCCGCCCCACGCTTTGTCTCCCGGCCCATGGCCACCGCTCAACAACCCCTATTTCCCGTCGGTAATGGGTTCTGTAAGCTACATGGTCTACCCGTTTCTACTTTAACTTGCTTTTCTATAATGTGACTTTAATCCTTCTAGGAATTCGTCCGTAACGGATTCGATCGGGGAAATAAACCCTAAAGCAAGGCAAGGCCACCCCAGGTGCCGATGCCAGACGCCGCCCATTACACGCCATAACAGAAGAGCTACTTACCTACCTTGCTGACAGAAGGCAGCCGCCACACTGCAAGCCGCGTACACTGCGGGCTCGGGGTGTCGCTCGACTGCCGCTGCGCCCGCCAGCACGAGCGCACACGCCGCCAGGGTCCCCGCGATGCACATCCACACGCCAGGCGACAGCGGCGACAGGAAGCGGTTCTCGTAGTTTCCCACACCCTTCTCCGGGATTAGGTAATAAAACTTTGTCCTGGTAATGTTTAGTGTCATTATGAAAAACACTTATAGTACAGCAAATACGGAAAAAAAATCGGAGTGTAGCGGTGTCGTGGACACGGCCGTATGTTTTAACGTGAATACGTGTTGTCTGATTGAAGTTTCAATTTCAATATTTATTAATAATTTAAAGCAAATTACAAGTTATTTTAAACATAAGATTAGTCACAAGTTAGTTTTTTTTTAACCTAATTAAATGTTATGAAGCATTTCGCCGTTGTTATAGTATTTTATTTTTTCAAAGAATAAATAATTTGTCAACCGTATAATAAGCCTGTGCTATCAAAAAGCTTTTTAGTTTGGCCAAGCGGTGCGTCTCTAATGTCAGCCGGAATTGAATTATAGATTTTGGGACCTATGAATTGGATACATTTTTGCAACTTAGTTAGCCTGCACCTAGATACCTCATCTCGATACGGCTTCTGGTGTTATGTGAGTGGACATCACTATTTAAGGAGAAGTCGCTAAGATTGAATGTGACTAATTTAGCGATCAAGAGTATAATAAGTGATGGAAAGTTATGTGTGTGTTGAACTAAGCGAATAAAAGTTCCGTGGTAGTTTTGGAACTGCCGGTAGACATATAATGATGGGCAGACTTGTGCTTTGGGAAGGAATATGAGAATGAACGGTTGGTTAAATAAACAGCTAGAAAGGTTTCAATGTATTTTAGTTATTAAGAACCCGTCAGAACAAGGTCGTTTTCTGCTTCTTTTATTTCTTCCGAGTTTTGAAGGTTTTATGTTTTTTAGCAATCATCCATTATTGGAAACGCTGAACACGTTAAAAAAAACAATTTCTATCGCAACAACTTACTACAATTTCGCAATATTATTTTTAGTTTTTCATATTTTGTTGAAAAAAGTACTACATCGATTTTGATAAGATTTGTATAGGATTAACCTGGCAACATTTAATCCTATCTAAAAAAAACGGCCAAGTTCGAGTCGGACTAGCGCAAAGTAGGCTTCCGTAGTCTTTTCAAAAAATAAATGTATAATTTTAAAAACAAAATATTTTTTTCAGTTGGTAATAGAACATTTTGCATGGAAAATCTATTAACTTTTTTTCAAATCCAACTGCACACCTTAACTTGGTCGACTATTATTCTTAAACTAAAAAAGTCTACGTAGCCGTGATCGGTTTTTTTTAAACTACACTCGAGAGCGATGAATCCGGGTCACTTAAAGAATCCTAAAAATCTCGGAAACTAAGAAGGCTAGCTTCATGAAATAAATTGTGTTTTAGGATTCTTTAAGTAACCCGGATTCATCGCTCTTGAGTGTATTTTTTACAATTTACAACTTATATTTATACTTATATTTGCTACTTATACTTATATTTGCTACAATTTACAACTTTTTTCAGATGTCCTTAAATAGCGGTTTAGCTGGTAGGGAGAGGGACACTTGACTCTAACAAAAATTAGCACTTTAAAGCTTAATATTTTGCAAACAGATCCCCGAATCGAAAAATAGTTGAAATAAACCCTCAGTAGTTTTAAAAGACCTATTCAATGATCTCATACGATAATGTACGTTAACAAAAAAAAAAACCCTCTAACACATGTAGGGAGGTAGGTTTTTTCAAGAATTGATTGTACCACTTTGTCGGTGTGATTAATCTGTATACCCATGACAAATTAAAGCTTTCTAATACTAAGAATCACTGATCTAAGCCGCGGAAAGACTGACAGACGGACGGATAGCCATGGCGAAACTATAAGGGTTCCTTGTTGACTTCGGAACCCTAAAAAGAATCATGAAAATCGGTTCAGAACCTGCGAAGATATTGCGTAACAAACATTAAAAAAACAGGTTAAGTGCGAGTCAGAACCGCATACATAGGGTTCCGTACCATCATACTAGATGGCGCCTGTTTCTTCAGTTCCGTACTATCATACTAGATGGCGCTAGTTTTTTCACGTTTAAAAAACACACGTTGTTTGTACGCAGACTTTCAGTTTGTTTAATTTTTAGTATTTGTTGTTAAAGCGGCAACAGAAATACATTATCTGTGAAAATTTCAAGGCTCCATGGCCATGCTATCCAGTAAAATAAGACAACGTTTATTTTACTATTATTTACATCTATACGACCACGTAATAAAATAGAAGGTAATTATTGTACGAATTTGGTAAAGGTATTTTTTTTTTCGTGATTTGTCTATGAAATTTAAATATGTATTAGTATATATTTATTTGTATGTATATTTATAATATATAATTCATGCACATATATATTTATATAATAGTTATTATACAGGGTGTAACATAAAGGTGTGGTGATACTTTAAGGTGGGTTTGTACCCATCAAACTGAACAACTTTCTCCATGGAACCCAAATCAAATCGCAAAAAAAAATTTGGCTCTTCCATACTAACTCGATCAGCTGATCAGCCAACTTAGTATGGGAAGTTCAAATTTTTTTTTACGATTTGACTATGGGTTCCATGGAGAAAGTTGTTCAGTTTGATGGGTACAAGCCCACCTTAAAGTATCACCACACCTTTATGTTACACCCTGTATAAGTATAGAATAATAATATTAGCATGTATTATTATAATTAAGTTGCTTATTTCTCTGCCCTTAGTATAAAATTAAGTATTTCGTGCTTTCCTATAATGAAAGGTTGTCTGGAAGAGATTGCTTTTAGCAATAAGGCCGCCTACTGTACACTTTATTATAGTATCTCTACGTATTAACATTACAAAATTGTTTTGGTG
The DNA here is from genome assembly GCA_947284805.1 of Coleophora flavipennella. Classification (NCBI taxonomy): domain Eukaryota; kingdom Metazoa; phylum Arthropoda; class Insecta; order Lepidoptera; family Coleophoridae; genus Coleophora; species Coleophora flavipennella. The sequence goes on from OX369302.1 coordinate 1,876,552, forward strand.
TACTATAAGTGTAAATAAATAAATAAATAAATATTCTCCCCCAGATTCCAAAGGATGTCAGCGACGACCACAAGTAACTTTTTTCAGTGTCATTCTTCAGAGTTTGACTACTCCGTTGGTTATACGGTGAGGTGACGCAAAGTGCTTAGAATATTATAATCGCTTACTCGAGCTTGATGGGCGGTGGCGCAAAAGGCTGCATCCAGTCAAGCCAGGCAGGGAAAATGCGCAGGCACGTGTATGATATGTCCTGCTCGCGCCAGTACAACGCATTTGTCACTGCCTACGGTAAAACAGTAAAATGACTAACCCCGGGTTTACACTCAGCTGCTGCCACTGCTCCTGCCGCTGCCGGAAATATTGCTCTAAATACGTCTGCGGCAGCATCGACGCGAGTGAGTGTTACCACTCAGCCAATTCCTTTTACTTTCGCAGGGAAGCTGACAATGCGGCAATGGCAGCGGCAGTTGCAGGAGCAGTGGCAGCGCGAGTGACCTATTCATATTCTCACGCTGCCCCATTCCCTGCCCACTTTCCTGCCGGACAGGGCTGAGTCTAAATGAGCCATATAATAAACAGAAAACTCCTTACTAATACTCATAAACGACAAGCGTCGGTGGCTCAACCGGTAACGACTCGTTCCACTTAACCAGAGGTGCCGGGTTCAAATACGGACGGCCAATGTACCAATGAGTTTTTCGAAACTTACGTACATATACTCACCGATTGCTTTAACGGTAAAGGAAACATCGTGAGGAAACCTGCACACACCTGCGAAAAAACTCGAAGGTTGTGTGTGAAGTCGACCAACCCGCACTGGGCCCGCGTGGTCGACTAAGGCCCGATCGCCCTAATTCATGGTAGGCTCGAGCCCCTCGGTGGGGACGTATATGTACTGAAATGATGAATACTCATAAATGTGAAAATGTGTTTGTTTGTTTGTTACCTTTACACGCTTCAAAACCTTTACTAATCTTGATACAATTTTTCATGCAGATAGCCTATGTTACTAGGAAAGACACAGGTAAACTTTTTATCCCTTGAAAAAAGTATAGTCCGATGCAGTCCCTCAGGGAACTGAAAAAATACTCTTTTTTTGGTTTATTTCTTTAACATTGCAACGGAACAATAGATTGTTGTGATTTTTTGCACAGAGATGATTGAGGGGGTGAAAATAACATAATTTACTAATTATCATATCCTGACATAGTTCCCGAGGGATCTGGAGAAAAATCATGTCCACGCCTGCGAGCCGCCTCACTCTCAAAAACAGTCATAAAAACGATATCCACACGGGCGAAGTCGCGGGCAAAAGTTAGTGTTAACCAAATAAGAAATTTCACTTCTCTTTTTAACCGACTGCGCCAGAAGGAGAATGATGTTTTTCGAATGTATGTATTTATATTTATTTCTTTGACACGCTCTATAGCCTAAACGGCTTGATAGATTTTGAAGAGCGAGGTGTGATCCCGTGATGGAAATATTATGATACATTTTTACCCGACTGGCCAAAAAAGAGGATTATTTTTTATACAGTCTGGTTTTTAATTAATTTTTGTGGTTATTAGCAGAGAAAAGCTAAATAACCAGTAGATAATTAAACAATATGCTACGAGCTACATGAAACACTTACCAATGTTGAGTTTCTTGCAGGAGATCCCACCCAACGACTTGCAATCGTTAACTTAAACCTGTAATCAAATTACGAATCATAAATAATAGGTCCAGATTATCTGAGAGGAAAGTCCTCGGCTCTAAGACGTTTTGGTAATTACAATGGTGCCAGGTCAGTAGCGTTAGCGTAGTACTATTAGAATCATTTGTGGAGTTAGTCCAATAACGTGTATGTGATGTCATTAATAAAAGTTGGGACAGCCTGACGCAGGCAGGGACCAGGGTAAGATACCTTCGGATGCTACAGCGAGTTGACGGGCGTGTATCGCTTGCATTACAAGTGTATGATCTGTGTGCCCTGGCATGGAGGGACCCCGCAACTACACCCTGGACACTTCATACAGCGGGCCAGAAATGACATTTCAAAAATCTAATGACGAAACAAACCAAATTGCGGCGAGATCCTATACGTTCGACAAACAAACTGTAACCAATCTGTATCAATATGGGTGACGAGGGGGTGAGTTCGCAATCTAGAGAGCGGCAGGGAGTGTCCATACTGTATGTTAGTACTAATATATGTATACTTTGCCATAACAGTGTAAAGAAGCGGAACTCACATCCCCACCAATGTATTGTCACCTGTCACGTGTCGCCCATCAGTACTCGCAGCAGTACGGGCTTCGAGTGCGACACAACCATACACAACGACAGAGAGGTTAGAAAGAGAAGCACCTATACCACAGAGTGTAGGTATTTATTTTTTAAAAACGTGAAGACCACAAATGTTTGTTGTTTGTTTGTTTGTAAATATTTTTTTCCTTCATGGTTGATCTATAGCAAAGTATATACACTCGAGAGCGATGAATCCGGGTCACTTAAAGAATCCTAAAAATCTCGGAAACTAAGAAGGCTAGCTTCATGAAATAAATTGCGTTTAATAGACACTTTAATACCCCTTAAATGAAAGTAATAAAATTTACGAGTCACTACATTTTATTTACAAAAAATTACTTATATAAAAAAACTGCTGATCTCGCCTTAAAACAAAAATAGGAAACATGACATTTTTGAACAACATTACGATTTACTTGAATTTTAATACTTCGTATTGCCTCCTCGTGCTTCCATCACTGTGTTTACGCGGTTTGGCATGCTGTACACCAAGTTCCTTATACGATTTTGGGGAATATTCTCCCATTCCTCTGTGAGAGCAATTTTGAGCTCACGAAGCGTGATTGGGGGGAGGGCTTCTTTGTTTTACGCATCTCCCTAGCTCGTCCCAAGCATGCTCGATCGGGTTGATATCCGGGCTGCGTGCTGGCCACTCCATACGAGTAATGTTCATCTCTTGAAGGTAGTCATTCACAATCCAACCCGTATGAGGCCGGGCATTGTCATGTTTAAAAATAGCATCCTCACCCAAATTGACCATAAACGGACCAACGTGTTCATTGAGGATTTCTTCCACGTATCTTTCGCTAGTTAAAGAGCCGTTTTCTATGAACACCAGTTCTGTGCGACTCTCAGAAGAAATTCCGGCCCACACATGTCCAGACCCACCACCGTAGGCTACTTTTTCTTCGATGCATGCTTGCTTGAATCTTTCCCCTGGTCTTCTATACACTCTATGTCTTCCATCGTGCTTGTAGAGCATAAATTTTGATTCGTCGGAGAACATAACTTTTGACCAATCTCCAATACTCCAATTTAAGTGGTTCTGGGCATATCTTAGTCTTGAAATACGATGCCCACGCTCCAGTTTAGGGCCGTTTGCAGGTCTAAATGGTTTCAAGTTAGCTTCAGCAAGTCGTCGCCTTACTGTCCATGCGCTTGGGTTACTTCCTCCGAGGCGTCGAAACTGATTTGTAAGTTCAGTTCCTGTGAGAAAGCGATTACGAAGCATTGTGTTCACCAAGTATCAATCTTCTCGTGCTGTGGTACACCTGGTTCTGTCTGTTCCTGGTCTGCGTAGGTTAGAGCCAGTTTCCTCGTAACGTTGGAGAACTCTTTGTACTGTTGAGAGCGACACACCGACAGTCGTGGCTGTATCGCGCTGACCCCGGCCGTTTTCCAGCATTGTGAGTATTCTGGTGCATTCTTCAGGTGTAAGCGACATAATTACTGCTTGAATAATAAATATTGAACACTATCAACATGGTTTATGTACCCACTTAAATGACAGATTAGAAACAAAAGCAAAAACAAATGTAGTAATTTCGTAGTTCCATATTCAAAAGTCTCCCTTTTTCAAATTTGATTTTTTTATGACATAACTTTACAATAACTAAGAAGTTTTAATGACTTCATTTAAGTTGTATTAAATTGTCTATTAAACACAATTTATTTCATTAAGCTAGCCTTCTTAGTTTCCGAGATTTTTAGGATTCCTTAAGTGACCCGGATTCATCGCTCTCGAGTGTATATTGTTACTAACATACAGTATGGACACTCCCTGCCGCTCTCTATATTGCAACCTCACCGCCTCGTCACCCAGATTGATACAGATTGGTTACAGTTTGTTTGTCGAACGTATAGGATTTCGCCGCCATTTTGTTTGATTCGTCATTCCTTTTTTGAAATGTCATTTCTGGCTCGTTGTTTGAAGTGTCCAGGGTGGGTCAACAGTATCGAGTTTCGTAGGGCTGGTACAATGATAAATAATGTGATCCGTTCTTTGATGATCTCAGCAGCGGCGCGCAAGCCTTGATGATAAGAACCCCCTAAACGTTTTCTGCTGTAAATCCAATAGCATCTGAGTTCGTGATGGGGGGGTACTTACCCAAAATTGTGCTGTTCTCTGAGCACTTCCAGTAGCGGCGCACATGCCTTGGTGATGAGCGCCACCCCGGGACGATATTGTGGGTCCGACAGCATCTGAGGCTGGAAGTCTTTGGACCGCTCTAACAGCTACAATGCAAATCACAATATATAAAAAACAGTTTCATTTTGAGAATTAATTATTTCTTTTTAACCCTGCAGTGGTTAGTACTTTAGTGGTCGCGTGGATTGCATATGTATGCCAAATTGTTCTTTAATTTTTTTTATAAAATTCATTTATGTTATAAATTTTTATTGAGAAATGGCAAAAACTCTTAGCAAAAAAAATTGCTTTGAATTATATAAGACCTTAATACGCGTTAACACTTATTACGAAAACAAATCAACTATTATTTTCTAAACAGGAACCACATACATATTTGGAATGAACAGAACGGGGGTGGGAATTATCATACTAAAAGTACACGTAGTCCTGTGTAACAAACTAGAACTGTTTACGAATAATTTCATTTTTAATTACCATGGATTACATATAATGTAATCCGCGCGACCACTGCAGGGTTAATGAAATATGAAAAATAATATCACATTTGCATGCAGAATAAATGCATGTAACTTTTTATTACGACCTTGTCTAAATATGTATAAGTGTTCTAATAAACGAATATTCTGTTTTCTACAGCTAAAGGTACGTATTTTTACCAATTTTATAAAATTAACATAAACAAGTGCTTATTTCGATTTCTTAGAAACTGTAAAAGGTGAAAATCCGTCCCTTTTTCGCCCACGCTTCTCGTAACTCAATAAATAATGTTTTCAAGGATAAAAAACTGTATTTTAGAACTTAGTTGCCGTGAAGCGATATGAATAAAGTTTTCCGTCAGTTTACGGCACGATGTCGTTGTTACAGCGTCAATGTGGCGTCATGGAGCGCACAATGAAACGGTCCGTTTATCCGTACCGACAGGTCCCCCACCCTCCCCTCCCGCCCCAGCGAGTGCCCACGCCCTTCCCACTCAGTGCCACACTCACCACCGACACCGCCCGGAACGTCAAATTATGAAAATCCCACCGATTGTAATACTTGAATTCCTCCGGCGAAATATCGAGACCTGGAATTGCAAAAGGAAAGACACAAGTCAACTCGAGACGACGAGACACAAAAAGCTTCTCTCTGTAATTCGTGTAATAAAATATTCACCTGCGTCAGGACGCCATGTTCCGAGCGAAATGTTCTCCAAATCATTCCCTTGTATTTTGCCAAAGTTGAAAATGTCTGTCAGTCGGTATTCTTTTTCTGCGAAATGCGCAAACAATAAACACGTTAAATGACAAAGAAAACTTGAGATTAAATTAAGAAAGAATTGAGCTAAAAGGAAACTAAAATTCTAATGTAAAAATATAACGCAAAGACGTTGTTGTAAAAAAAATAGATTATACGTTCGTTTATTTGTGTTACTATACTTATTATCTGTATATATTTTTGTAATTGTAAAATAAATCATATTTGATTCATTGATTGATTGATTGTGTAAATCCTTGATCGAGCGTATCTGACTACTTGACTACCTGGAGACTGGATACTGAAGACTGAAGATTAGAGACTTGATGCAGGCCACTGACAAGGCAATTTGCGTGGCTCGGTTTTGGGATGGGACTATCTGAGTTTGCCGTCGACTCGAAAAGAAGAAGAAGAGACTGGAGACTGGAGACTGGAGGTGTGTTCCGTAACTTCCCATCAACTATTTTCAACTGAATTTCAAAAAAAGAAGAGGTTCTCAATTTGACTGTATGTTTTCGTTTTGTGTTTGTTGAGTGATGTCTTCCCAGATTGTGAACCTATTTTTATGATTCTTTTTTACTCCTTAAGGTATGCTTTCGAGTTAGTTCTGGATGGTGGCGCATCGGAAGCCGGGTCGTTTCTTTCCCTCTAAAATGGTTGATGAGAGCGATGGCTGACTCTCGTGTTATACTCGTGACCGGGTGTTGTCCGTGTGAACTGACCCACTCTTGTCATAGTTATTAATGCCATTCAATGATTTTTATGTAGGTATAACTTTTCGTGTCATATTGTTTTCATGTTCTAATGAAGTTATCTGATTTATTTGAAGAATTGAATTTTGACGTTATTAAACAATAATTGTTTATTTCTTGACTTTTCACAAATGAAATTATGTTATTATTATTTTATGACTATCAGAAAGAGTGTAATTTGCATCTATTTAATACCTTTAATCTTCAATCTTCTATAAAAAAAATATATCAAAATCGGTTCAGTATTTTTTTAGAAAATTAACAAAAATAAAAAATGGTAATGCAAAATTGCACAAATTTGTTGTGATGGAAGTCGTTTTTTTATTAATGCATTTGCGTTTCTAATTATTTTGCCAGCGGCTTCGCTCGCGTGAACATAGTTTCTATGACTGTCGTCTAGGGTCCGCAGTGCGCGAGCCACAAGCGGCTTGCGAGCGTGGACAAAAGTAGCCTATATGTTAATCCAGATCCTAATCTGTCTACCTACCAAATTTAATCCAGATCCGTTTATCTGTTGTGGCGTGAAAGAGTTACAAACATCTATTTATCCAGATATACAAACTTTCGCATTTATTATATTACTAGCTTTTGACCGCGGCTTCGCCCGCGTGGACATTGTTTTTATGACTGTCTTAGAGGGTGCGCGGTGCGCAAGTCGCAAGCGGCTCGCGAGCGTGGAAATATTTTTTCTCCAGATCCATCGTGAACTATGTTAGGATATGCTTATTAGTAAATCATATCATTTCCCACCCCCTTAACCATATCTGTACAAAAATCACAAAATCCATTGTTCCGTTGCGATGTTAAAGAAATTAACCAAAAAAAGAGTATATTTTCAGTCTCCTTTAGCAACTGCATCGGGCTACGCTATTTTCACGGGATACAAAGTAACCTATGTCCATTCTCATGTCACAATCTACCTGCATTCCAAATTTCATAAATATTGGTCAAGGCGTTGAAGCGTGAAAAGGTAACAAACAAACAAACACATTTTCATATTTATAATATTAAGTAAGGGTTAAGGATTACTGATGTAGATCGCTTTAGTCAGAAGACTCTTAACGACAAGTGTAAAATTATTATTCGCATTGTAAAGTATTTTAGTTTAAAACGTATTTGATTCACCGTTATAAGTAGTGACCAGGGCAATATCGGCGTCTATGCTCAAATTGAGCCGCTGAAAAGCTGCGTAGCCAGGAGTTCTATCAGCACCCCTCGCCAGCACCATCCAGATGTGGGTTGAGTCGAACAGCGACAGCCTTGAAGCCTGCACAGTTTTGTGACAAAAGCTTACGAGCGATTCGACAACCTTTAGTACGCTCACTGTTAGTTTGGTCTCAGTTCCGTCAAAGTATATATATTAGTACTAACATACAGTGTGGACACTCCCTGCCGCTCTCTAGATTGCGACCTCACGCCCTCGTCACCCAGATTGATACAGATTGGTTACAGTTTGGTTGTCGAACGTATAGGATTTCGCCGCCATTTTGTAGATGTTATCAAGAACAAATTTAAAATTCGTAAAAAGGACATTTTAAAGAGGTTTGAAAAAGTTAAAATGTTAAAAACATAATCTAATATATAAAATTCTCGTGTCACAGTTTTCGTTCCCTTACTCCTCCGAAACGGCTTGACCGATTCTCATGAAATTTTGTGAGCATATTGAGTAGGTCTGAGAATAGGCCAACATCTATTTTATTTTAGGGTAGGGTAGTGTAGGGTAGTGTAGGGTAGGGTAGGGTAGTGTAGTGTAGGGTAGTGTAGGGTAGGGTAGTGTAGTGTAGTGTATGTAGGGTAGGGTAGTGTAGGGTAGGGTAGTGTAGGGTAGGGTAGTGTAGGGTAGGGTAGTGTAGGGTAGGGAAGGGTAGTGTAGTGTAGGGTAGTGTAGTGTAGGGTAGTGTAGGGTAGGGTAGTGTAGTGTAGTGTAGGGTAGGGTAGTGTAGTGTAGTGTAGGGTAGGGTAGGGTAGGGTAGGGTAGGGCATTGTAATGTAATGTAAGGCAGTACGTAGTTCGCCGGGACAGCTAGTCTTATATATAAAATTCTCGTGTCACAATGTTCGTTCCCGTACTCGTCCGAAACGGCTTGACCGATTCTCATGAAATTTTGTGAGCATATTGAGTAGGTCTAAGAATCGGCCAACATCTATTTTATTTTAGGGTAGGGTAGGGTAGTGTAGTGTAGGGTAGTGTAGGGTAGGGTAGTGTAGTGTAGTGTATTTAGGGTAGGGTAGGGTAGTGTAGTTTAGGGTAGGGTAGTGTAGGGTAGGGTAGGGTAGGGTAGTGTAGTGTAGGGTAGTGTAGTGTAGGGTACTGTAGTGTAGGGTAGTGTAGGGTAGGGTAGTGTAGTGTAGTGTAGTGTAGTGTAGTGTAGTGTAGTGTATGTAGGGTAGGGTAGTGTAGGTTAGGGTAGTGTAGGGTAGGGTAGTGTAGTGTAGGGTAGGGTAGGGTAGGGTAGTGTAGTGTAGTGTAGGGTAGGGTAGGGTAGGGCAGTGTAATGTAATGTAAGGCGGTACGTAGTTCGCCGGGACAGCTAGTATTACTTATAAAAAGCTGTACCGTTTTCTGTGGAAAAACTATAAATGAAATAGAAAGATACCGGTAGCCAATTTCCCATTGCGTTGAAGAATCTTGGTAAGCCCGCTTCCATCTTCGGCATCATCGTCATTTACCATCAGTGAAATGATGCCAAGGGCTTACCAATTGTGAATAAAAATAAAATATTAATACCTATGTATACATGCTGTAAAATATTTTTACCTTACATATTTAAAAAGACTTTTGCAAACTTATCTGTTTTCAAGAGTAGATGTAATCACATCGGTGAAGAAAAACATCGCAAGGAAACCTGCAAACACCTACGAAGAAAGTCGAAGGTTGTGTGTGAAGTCGACCAACCCGCACTGGGCCCGCGTTGTCGACTAAGACACAATCGCTCTAGTTCAAGGTAGGCTCGAGCCCCACGGTGGGGACGTATATATGAGCTGATTAGATGATGTAATCAAGTTATCTATTCTAACTACGGGCGGAGCTTAAACAGAAACTGGGGCGGTCGAACTCGACCAGATTCAATATTTTGGGCATTCCATACTCGTATACAAATAATTTAACAATTTGCAAAGTCCCTTTATGTTCTGAAAGGCCACTCGCTCGAAAACAATATTGAACGAAAAATACTAGTATTATTGTGAAAAAAGCGTAGGGCACTTTGTACCATATTTTTCACATATCGAGCAAACCACGCTTTTTTCAAAATAATACTAGTATTTTTCATTCATTATTGTTTTCAGCATATATTAACCCGGAGACAATGACGCTGGGTCATTGATCCGAGCGATTTTCAATTGGGGAAATTTCGAAAAAACATAAATAATCGTTATTGGTTTTCTCAGTAGCTGGAGATAAGACCTCAATTCATATGATTTGTACCAAAGTGTAGTGAGCAAGCGCCAGTGAAGAATGGTAAAATCCCTTTTCTTGAATTAAACGGCTATAAAATGGCTACAGCTCCATACATTTTTAGTTCCAAAAGAGAAATTATTTTAGTTGCCTTTTTGCATTTAAACCACGTTATAGTTTGATATCTAAATTAACTTAAACATATTGGTACTACAATGACGTCATGGCCATGCAATAGTCCTTACTTTGTATTAAATTTGTTATAATTCAGCAGATAACCAGATATCTAAGAAAAAAACATTCGGGTCATATTGACCCAGCGTCATCATCCGCGTTATTTTTTAAACGTCATTAGCGCCGGGTTAAGAATTATTTTTCACTTTTTAGTTTGATGTGCTTCAAAAGAGTGCTTTTTAGTTTTTTCAAACTATATTTTTATATCGAACTTGACTCCCTTTTACATTAATGTTTTGTTGGGATTAATTCTACCTCATCGAGGATATCCTGCGAGCCCTCACAGCTCAAATCCAGCAGCACTCCCACTGGCACAGACCACTGGTGGAGCACCTGACCCAGCTGCAGACTTTCCAGGTTGCCTCCTACAAGCTGCCTCACCGAGATCCTGGTGTTAAGTTCAGACATGTGTTTCACTAATCGTACGTTTTCTGAAACAAACAGACCATTTTAAAAGAAAAGTTTCAAAATACCTACATCATATCAAAATACCAATGCATTATAAGTATACACGTGCCAGTCAAGAAATAAATTTGCACAGATAGGCGGTCTATCAATTATATGAAACTATTACACCCTATTTTTCTAATTTTGAAAATAAGCTTCTTACGCTCTTTCTGTTATATACAAAAAGTTTAAAATTAAAACTTACATTTTCAGGAGGGATAGAAATCTTTTATTTCGGATCTGTCTTTCCATACTTACTTCAGACTTACTTTTTTTTTTAAAAAAAACCTAAAAGCTTTTAGGCACAAGCTTTTAATTAAAATTAATTTTAAATATTTCGTATTCTTCGCAGCAAACCCTTTTATTTGATACCTTTATCATGGGGGCCTTTTATTTGATACCTATATCATGGGGGCCTTTTTATTTGATACCTATATCATTTAAGCTCAATCGGAAACCGGGAAGTGGGTCAAATTTTACTTGCAAGATTTTATTACAGACACTAGGACGCGTATATGGCGTTTCGTAATCTGTACGTCCTCCAGGGAGAGAAGAATCACAGACACTTTCTTACGAGCGTGTTTTGGTATAAAAAACCGTACCTCATTCTTAACCCTTTAGTGGTTAAATTTAGGGTTAGTAGTTGCAACGATAGACTGAGGCCCTTCAGGACTCCTTTTAGTGGTTCTCATGTTAAACCTAACGAGGAGTGTGTTCCCTCGTTGGACTTGCCTCTTGCAATACAACGTTTAAACTAAAACGTCCGAGTCGGGGTGCTCTGATCTCCGCGATACGAAAAGCTATACACGCCACCGGAACAAGTGAAACGAAATAAAAGCTTGTAATAAAAAAAAAATACTCACGTAACGGGCTCCCACAGGATAAGAAACACAGATAATCAACGCGTTTGTGTGTAAGGTATTGCGATACCAGACTTCTCTCCGCAGCCGTTGGCAGACCTGAAGCACTACCTGCTAACCAGATCATGGCCACCAAACCTACTATAGCCATGACTTTTGAAGAAAATAAATAAAAAAAGAAGATGTTTATTTAAAGTATTCTATCCTGTTCTATTCTATTCTTTAATTTTGACTTCTCTTTTATAATTCTGCCATTGTCATATCATTCATGGGAGTGACACTTCAGCAGATGGCCGGTTTTGCGGAATTTAGATTTTTACACAAAGTTTTCCTGATGATGTTCTAAAAAAAAGACAACACAAATTATTAGTAATACGTATGTGATGACGTAAAACTGTCGATATTTAAAAATGTAGATCCAGGCGCTAGTTTATAAACTTAAATATCCTTCTCTTGTAATCAAAATTAGAACTTGTTATTCGGGTGAGTTATTCTAAAGTTAGGTGTTCAAAATAACTAAAGTGTAGGTTTCACTGACAAAATTTTCTGCCCTAAGCCACAGCTGGGGTGGAATGAAGGCTTACGGCGGTTGATGTATTTTAAACATCCATTACAAATACTCTATCCCTATCCCTACTAATATTATAAATGTGAAAGTAACTCTGTCTGTCTGTTACGCTTTCCCGCAAAAACTACTGAACGGATTTGGCTGAAATTTGGTAGGTAGACAGATTAGGACCTGGATTCAGACATAGGCTACTTTTTACCACGCTCGCGCACTGCGCACCCTCGAAAAGTCATAGAAACGTGGTCCACGCGGGTGAAACCGCGGGAAACAGCTAGTATTTTATAATTACGTGATTTTTTGTTTTAAAAATTGACTTTGATTATTTAAATTCTATTGAATGTAGCACCAGATCTGTGAGCAGTAATACTTTAAAATAGTTGAGGTGATCCTGTTTCGTTCTTCTATATAAGTGAGTCTCCACTGAGCCTCCACTCGTGTCATTGGGTGACCCGTGAGTACTGAAACACGAAGTGATTGGCAAATGAGACCGCGACCAAACCGCGCAATTTTGCCATTTTGCCGTCAGTCATGGAAACCCACTTAGCTGTATTTATTCTATCAAATAACGTACCTAAATTACAAAGTAGTGATTTATTGGTTTGCTCATCCTTACTAATATTTTAAACTAGCCGTCCGCCCGCGACTACGCCCGCGTTGTTTTTGATTTTCCCGTGGGAATAAGACGTTTTCCTGGGGGAAAAGGTAGCCTATGTCCTATTCCAGGATGTAAACTATATGTTTGCCAAGTTTCATTTCGATCCGTGGTTGAAACGTGAAGAGTAACAAACTTATAACTTATACTTACATACAAACTTTCATCTCTTTCACGCTTCAACCACTGGACTGATCAGGATGAAACTTGGCAAACATTTAGTTTAGGTTCTGAAATAGGACATAAGCTACTTTTTACTCCGAGAAAAGTCTTATTCCCACGGGAAAATCGAAAACAACGCTGGCGTAGCCACGGCCGGACTGCTAGTTTATAATATTAGTAGATCGGATGTGAAAATATGTTTGTTTGTTTGTTTGTTACTTTTGCACGCTTCAACACCTTGACCAATCTTGATAAAATTTGGAATGTATGTAGCCTGTGTCACTGCGTTCTTTTTATCCCGTTACTGAGGAAGCCAAAAAAAATATCTTTTTTTTGTCAATTTCTTAAAAAATCACAACAATCCATTATTCCGATGCGATGTTTCAACGGAATAATCAATTGTTGTGATTTTTTGCACAGAGATAGTTTAGGGGGTGGGAAACGACAATAGCATATCTTGACGTAATTCCCGAGGGATCTGGGGAAAACTCATTTCCACGCTCGCGAACGTCGGCGTCGTAACGGAGCACCGGATTGAAGTGACTTTTTTGTGAATTGGTTGAGAGGGTGGGAAGTGACATAGACTGCTAATCAGAATAGCCCGAGCCTCAAAGAAAGTCACAAAAACAATGTCCACGCGGGCGAAGCCGCGAGGAAAAACTAGTATTTAAATATGCAAGTTCATATTATACAGGTTGTAACATAAAGGTGACGTGATACTTTAAAGTTGGTTCGTACTCAAACTTCTTTGTTTTACAACTGCTGAAATCGCGAATTTTTCATACAAATTGGTCAGCTGATTGGCCGGTTTTGTATGAAATATCCCAAAAAAATCGCGATTTCAGCAAACTTGTAGATCAAAAGTTGTTCAATTTGATAAACACACGCACACCTGGAAGTATCACTGCATCTTTATCATACACCCTGTATATACATAGGGTGTCCAGCGGTAACTTCTTTACTTTAAAGCTCAAGCCACACAGAGGCGGCGGCGGTGCGGACCGGGAGCGTTCCGGACCGGGATATTTTTGTAACCTTCTAGTTTATATTATGTAACCTGGCACACAGAGAGCGGACGCGGACCGGGGGCGGTACCGGCCCGGCCGCTATGACAAACAGTGGAACGGAAAGCGGACCGAGAGCGGCGCGGTCCGGGGCGGTATGCGGGCGCGGGAGTTGTGTCCTTAGCAGTCTTATGCAACGGGCCACACAGAGCGGTAGCGGCGCGGTCCGGCTCGGCGCGGCGCGGGAGCGGGATTGCGAGTTGTGTTTATTTGCAACTTTTTAAGAGATTATTAGTTGTTTTGCACCTGTCATTATGAATTCGACAGAAAAACTAATTTATTTGGTTCAACCACATCCATGTTTATATAATACTAAGGATAAAAACTACAAAAACACCCTAAGAAAAGATATTTTGTGGGAAAAAATATCAAAGGAGCTAAATCAAAGCCGCTTTTGGTGTCACACTGGCCGCTCCCGCGCCGCTTTCCCGCCGCGGGCCCGCACCGTATCTGTGTGTGGCACGCCCCGGACCGCATTCGCTTCCCGCAGGTTCGCCCCCGCGCCGCTTTCCCGCAGTACCGCCTCTGTGTGGCTTGAGCTTTAAAGTTAATATTAAAAACAAAAATTATTTTTTTATTTTTTACAAATGACCTGCAAAATTGCGGTTTTTGTTTTGTAAAAGCAATATCGTCTATATGATGCCCGTTTCTGACCAGACTCTCTTATAGCCGGGCCCTTACGTTTCCAGCAACACGCAAAGAAGCGCTGCTGGTTCAATAGCGACAATGTCGCGGCGGATATTCTCTTGCAGGGTCTGAATCCCTTATCCCTGAATCCTGAAGGGGTTATTATTGTAAACCTTTTACTTAAGGTAAAAAAGAAGAAGTAATTGCAAGGCGTGAGATCCGACGTGGGAGGTGGCTAGGGTCGTCTCCATTTTTACTTTCGACTGACTGAGGAGCGAGCTTTAATGAGATTTTGAGATTTTGATGGGGATCGATTGTCTTACAGTAATAGAATCTATAAAACAAAATAATAAAAAATAAGTGTGTGTATGTGTGTGTTTATACGTCCGTCCGGTGCTCTAGTCCCCAAACTACTGATCGGATATGGGTAAAATTTGGTTTAGGAAAATATTATTTTTATATCTCCAGCCGTTTTTTTTTAATTTTCCATATCTTTATTTTTTAAGGTTGCCAAAAAAATCTATTATATTTTTTTTATTTAAAAAATGACTAAGAATTTGGCATAAACTTAGTATGTTACTATAACTGTATATGACCTACAGTACGAAGTACTTCGTTGTTCCAAGAAAAATCGGAATAGGTTACCTCCCGTACAAATCCAGGTTGGTTGATAGGTACTAGGGATGCATCCGATACCGATACCGATACCGATATATCGGCGATACTTCGGGTTTGCCGATATATCGGTATCGGCGATATTTTTATGGCAGATTCAACGATACTTTTCAAATTTCGCGATTTAAAAATGTAATGTAAACGCGCGTGTTGTCCCATCTATTTCGTTGCAAACGAGGCGTCTGTCGCATCTGAGAGACTATTTTCCACCGCAGGTCTTATTCAAACAGACTTGCGAAATCGCCTTTGCCCGCAAAACTTAAGAATGCTTTGTTTTTGAAATAAAAATCTTATAAATGTGTCAAAGGTGAGGGTGATGGTTAGGTTATGGATGGCCTCGTGGTCCACTCCTTAACTATTTCGGTTGTAGGTGTCGAAATAACAATGCAGCTATATCACAGAGGTCCTTCTTCAATAGTCTTGATCATTTGGTAATCGAAATTGTACAGGATGCCTTGGATAACAATGGATGCAAACGCGGTGATCACAGCGATGGCGTGACACGTCCATTTTTCTCACAGATCACCACTGCATGTGTTCTGCTCGACGCTCCGTCAAAAAGTGTCTGCTCCGAGACTGACGTCCAGCTAATCTGGCTTCTCCACAGATCTAATAAATTCTCAACTCAGTGTGGCAGCACAAACAGCCTTCCGTTAATACATCATCTTTGCTACCACAAACGATCGTCTCACGAGTACAAGCGATCGTCACGCCACCACCGGTTTCACCCAGGTACTAATACCTGACGTTTGATCCAAACAAAGTGTAACTATGTAAACTTATCTCGAGCTGGTATTGGTCGCGTTTTCAATGACCCTCCGACAAATGTTAATTTTGATTACTAAAACTATTAATTAATTGTGTTTTATTTATTCTACCTTCCTTTTTGAATTCAATAAGCGTATCGGTATCGGTATCGGTATCGCCGATATTTTTATAAGAGTATCGGTATCGGTATCGTATCGGCAAAAAGGCATATCGATGCATCCCTAATAGGTACATTATCTCAAAAATGGCTCTGACGATTTAATGAAACTTAGTGAATAATTGGGACTTAATAAGGCCTACTTTACTGGATATTTCATTATTCCAGGATAAATATGACTAAGGTACCACCGAAGCAAACCCAAATTTAACCAAAAATTTGTAAATTTTTCATCAAGTCTCATATACCTTTTTTTTAGGCAAATGGCTCTCAGAATTTCCATCGAGAAACTAGCTTTGTGTGGAATAGCACCGTCTTGGTGGATAAACTTTTGACATTTTTGTTTTTTTTGACGTGAATACGTCTTTAAAATTACCTCGATAGGTAACAAAAAGTTTCGTTTTTTATTGCAATCCAAAAAAACGAACGATAACAAAATCGGGGGATACAGTTTAGTGTTGTAGCTACATATCTATCTATCATCTCCATCCAAATTTCATTTACACCACTTGATAGCTAAAAAATCAAAGAATTTATTACGCTAAGTAAGGACTGTAACTCATCGCGCGCGGGGGAGGGGGCAGCCCCGCCATTTTGAAGGTCATTAATATTTTATATAGAAACTACATATTACCCGTTACGAGACGTATTCACGTTAAAACAGCCCCACCCGTTTTTTTTTCTTATTGTTCGTTTCATTATTCTGTTGTTTTGTTGTTGTGACTGTTTCTTGCTGGTTAAGAAACCCTCGAGCAGACTCTGCGCATCACTCTGTAGTTTATGGGCAATTAAAAACTTTTTGATAGCTTTCTCTAGGGTTTTAAGAAGACCAGTAATGTAATGATAACCCTCAAATTGTAAGGGTCCGGTTATAAGAGTGTCTGCTCAGAAACGGACATCATTAAGATGATATTGCTTTAAAAAAACAAAATTCAGATCACTATAAAAATAAAATAAAAACTACGATTCTGTTTTTTTTTATTTAATTTTAAAGCTTGAAAATTTCAGGCTGGACGCCCTGTACAAAGTGAAGCTAACGGTGAAAGTAAGTAGTTAAAACTTAGATGATTTTCATGGGTAATCTTTTTAAATAAACTTAAGTATCCTTTTTTCTATTTTAAATTAAAGTATCCATCCGTCCCACAGAGCGTGGCGAATATCAGATCCATCTACTCGTATTATTGATCCCTATAGATTGTTTTTTTTTTAATTTTTATTAAAAATTTGAGTGCGTTTGACTATATCTCAGCTGATGGTAAGTGACGATCTAGTCGAGAACTTACACGCAAACTCAAATAATGGCTATTCACTCTTGCCTTGAAGATCCCCAAATTGTAGGAGTCGGGAAACACAGACGCAGGCAAGGAGTACAAAAATTTACAAACGAGCCGGAAAAAGCGTCTTGGTTGCAGCTTTGGCTGTATGTACCCGCCGCACCGGTGCCGCCACCGCCAATTGTGCAGTTGCGCTCAATTTGGCATTTATTGACCGAACGAGCGCGAAGCGTCTCCGTTTCAGGTTCGGCAAAAACATCTGTCCGGCGGATGTCCATTTGTTCTTCTCTAAGCCCGCCTGGCTTGCTACCACCATCTTAACAACATTGATGTGTTCCGGCTTGATGATAAGATAGCTAGTTCTCCATTGCGTTGGGGGGTCTTGGTAAGCCCGCTTACATCTTCAGCATCATCGTCACTTACCATCAGGTGAGATGATGCCAAGGGCTTACCAACTAAGAATTAAAAAAAAACTCAACCGATTCTCGTGTAATTTTGTAAGCAGGTTCAATAATTATATAGATTTTTTGTCGATTAAGTTTTTGAAAATGGCGGAGCCGTGGGATTCAAAATGAAAAAAAAATAATATTTCAGCCATTTCGGAAAGCTCGCAAGGTCTACAGGTCACAGAGCCACTAGTATTTATATTATACAAGAGTGGACGCAGCCTTTTGCTTCGCCAAAGCACCGGCTGAATGCTACATCGGGTGGTATTGAAAAAATAAGGAATAAAATAAATTTTTCATTTATTCTTTATCCAAGTGTTTATTACTTATTCTTCTATGCTCGGGATCTGATGAGACACCCAGTTCAGAATTTTTAACGTCACATACGGTACACCTTTTGGACAAGAATTTTATTTCTAATTATAGATTATTACGTTTTTTTAATCCTTCACAATGACTTTTATATTATCCTTCATGATTTTCCATTAGTTAGTAATAATTTCATCTAAACAATCAAACTTTTCAAATGACCTCGTAAGAAAATGTGCAAGAAATAAATTTCTTTATCTGATTTGATTTCTGATTATTGACTAGGTATGCCAAAGAGTAAAAAATATTACTTTTTTTTTTTTGGTTTCTTCTTTCCGGCTAACAAAAAGCGCGGAAAAGGCAAAGGTTACTAAAAGACCATACAGCCAGGTCTGACGTATGCTTCCATTTACTTTATGGTAAAAGTAAAAGGTATGTTTTTTTTATATTTCCTGACTGAGTAAAGCTCTATTGAGCTAGTCTTCAATTATTGAAATCTTTTTAAAGGTATTTCTTGAGTTGCAATGCCGCTAGGGTCGTGGCAGGAGCGTAAAAAGCGTGGAAAACGCGCCACCGCACCGGGCCTGGTTGCAGCTTTGCATGCGCGGTTCTTCCGCGCTGCAGATTCTCTCTGCAGATTTTCAAATATTTTTGTATAAAACCTGTAAAAACTAATTACTGGTCTAGTTAGCTAATGAAATCGTTTACTCTGACCATGTCAATTATGTATCCACTTATAGATATATATGATATAAGGATGGTAAAAAGATCAATAACAAATGAGTGAAATTTGTGAACCCGAGCCGCAGGCGAGGGTTTACCATCGTCACTAGTTTGTTAATTTATTTTACATCCGTTTGTTTACGATGTTTTTCAATACAGTTGTGAAAAAACAGGTAGAATAAAAACTATCGTGACAGAAAAACAAAATACATGGGTACATACCTATGAAGGTTTCTGCAACCAAAGTTAGTTTTATGCGACATGTAACTCATTTTAAAAGACCCCGGAGTAGTCTCACTTTGTTTTTTCTTATACATGCACATAAGTATATTTTTTATTAAACTTTTATTTAATTTAATTTGTTTTCATAAGTATAACATCTCAATTCAGTTTTACGAAAATTGCGCCATACTTTAGCTAGCACACGTACGCATGCGTAAGTTTTTTTTTTAAATATTAACTTAATATAGACTACAAAATGGCTTGGGGTAATATTAAGCATTGAAACCTGCTTTCTGCTTTTTTTTCACAAAGATATAACCCAAAGAGAATCTAATCACTAGAGTTATGTACTAACCTCACGGAGGAACAACCTATCTCTTATAAAATTCTCCTATCAAAAGTATTAAAGAAGATTCTGTATTTTTGGTTATTGTATTTTTATTTGCTATAAAATCCCTTGTTCCTCCGACCCAGAAATTAAAAAAAGTGGTATAGTAAAAAAAATTAAAAATCAAAATCAATTTTGCGCACACTTGACTGGCATATAGAGGAAAAAAATATTGATGGTTGTATTTTGGACACAACCCTCTACGTTTATATAATTTATTTAAATAGTTTGACTTGGAAGTGTACAAGTGCTCTAGTTAGTTATGTTTTACGGTTCCATAGTCACAACAACCGGTTCTATCCATCCATCTTAAATTAATACACCACTAACACGATATCATAATTTTCGATGTTTTTTTTTTATTTAGATTGCATGAAATTTTACACAAAAAACAGTTGAATTAATTTAATCTCTGAATAATAGAAAAAATATTTTTAATTTTCAAGGGGTGTACCTTATAATATATTTAAAAAGGGTTTAAAAATATTTTTCGATTACACCCCCATGTAAGATATAGAGGTTTTGTAAAATTAAGAAGAGTTTCCTAGGAACAATTTTTAATCACTTTCCAATCTGTTCAGCCCAGAAACTTGAAATAACCCAAGTTAGTAGCTCTAAATACTCTTAATGAAATCACTTTTGGATATCCTGAGATAGATAGTTTTTAATTCACAGAAGAACACGAACAAGTAAACACGTTAAAAACAGACTTCAATCTCAACAAACAAGAACAATTTTGCTACTTCTTTTGGGTTTTTTTTGGTAATTTCCCAAACAAATTACTGAAGCAATTTTGATAATATTTGTGTAAGACCAAATTAAAAAAAACAAATTTTAAAAAATCGTAGAAATTGGTTTAAAATCTGCGATGCTATCGCAATAAACATAAAAAAGTATAAAATCGAATTAAGAACCGCCTCATTTTTAGGGTTCTGTACCCAAAGTGTAAAAACGGGACCCTGTTACTAAGACTTCGCTATCCGTCCGTCTGTCTGTCCGTCAGTCACCAGGCTGTATTTTATGAACCATGATAGCTAGACAGTTGAAATTTTCACAGATAATGTATTTCTGTTGCCGCTATAACAACAGATATTAAAAAATGTAAAAAATAAGGGGGGTCTCCATACAAAAAACGTGTTTCTTTTTTAAATCTAAAGAAACTAACGCCATCTAGTATGATGGTACGGAACCCTTTGTATTAGCACCATCTAGTATGATGGTACGGAACCCTATGTGTGTGGTTCTGACTCGCACTTGGCCGGTTTTTATGATTGTCTTTGAAGGTGAGTGGTGCGCGAACAGCAAGCGTGGAAATGAGTTTTCTCTAGATACTTTTTGATTTATATCGGTCTATGCTAATTTGCTAATAAGTAGCTTATGTCAATATCCACCCCCTCGATTATCTCTATGTATAATATCACAAAGAGTACAAATTAATTTTCTCCAGGTCCCTTAGGAACTATATAGGGATATGCTATTGAGTTATTAAGTCTTTTTATATCCCCTCAACTATTTCTATGCAAAAAAAAAGTATTAATCCGCTGCTCCATCGCCAGCTCAACGTGCGCGGTAAAAAGTGTTTTTTTCCAGATCCCTCTAGAACTATGTTGGGGATATACCTCAGACCATATAAGAAGTCAAAACAAAGCCCCGCCGAACAACGCACTGAGGCCGGTTTTTTTTTTATTTACAATTGGTAAGCCCTTAATTGACATCATCTCGCCTGATGGTAAGTGACGATGTTGCCGAAGATAGAATCGGGCTTATCAAGATTCCCCAACGCAATGAAGAACTGGCTATCTTATCTTCAAGCCGGAACACATCAATGTTGTTAACACTGATTTTTGGCGGCAAGACTAAGATAAGATGGTGGTAGCTAGCCAGGCGGGCTTAGAAAATGTCCTAGCCCCAACCAAACCGAGTCTTACAAGTTCACCTCACCGGGAATCGAACCCGCGACCTATTATTCGGTAAAATTACGTCTCGCCGTGTATATACACAGTTACACGCACACACGAAACAACGGCTCACTTGTCAGTCGAGCTATTCCGGTGCGCGGAGTGTCATGCTATAATAATTCGCAATTTTAAAAGAAAAAATGACAAATTGTGTTGTAAAAGGGTACAAAAACCAATCTTCAAGAAATAAAAAGCAGGATGGAATCACATTTCATATGTAAGTAAACATAAAAATCCATATTTTTAACCTCTCAAGCGGGAATAATGCCATTTGGCATACATACCGGACAACGCTTAAGCGGGGAAAGTGCCATGGTGGCACATGAACTTGATGGTTCATTGATGGTTGAAAAAAGTATACGAAAACTATTAAGATCTTTGTCAAACTATTCCATAATACTATGAAGGGACTGGTACATCAATATTTATCATTTATTTGAGTAATTGTAAAGATTTTTTTCTTCAAAATAAAGGTTTTTCGGCTTTTTAGTGTCACTATTTTTGTTTAAATAATTACATTTAAATAACCCACATAATATTTAATAGTCTTCGACTTCTGTGCAAAACTAAAACCTGAAATTGTTTTCTTTGTACTGTGTTAGTATTTTCATGTTGGTTTTTGAAGTTATAAATAATAAAAAAAACCTTTTTACTAAAAAAACATTAACAAAAAACTTTTTTCTGAAGGTAAACCTCTTATTTTTAACCTTTGAAAATTTTTATTATTTTATTAGAATACTCGACATAATATTTCATATCCTATGAAAGTTTCAGCCTGTTAACTATAAGTTTTCAAAATATACAGCTTTTTGAATTTCGGACGGACGAACTGAGAGAACAGGCATAGCAATAGGGTGCGGAACCCTGAGAAACAGTTCAAATAACTCAACTAACTGCCCTTTCCAACCACCGTGCCCGCGCATCCCGACTGCTTCCATGCTTCGTGTCGCGCTGGACACTAAAAAAATCGCAAAGAGAAATGAATAAAAGGTAGCTACAGCATGCTACGTGCTACGCCGTAGCCATTGCGTAGCAGGGATGATGACTGCATTAAAAAAAATTATGAACGATTGATCACTAACTTTCCCTTCAGCTAAAATTTAAAAAACCTTACTGGATTTATTCCCCAACAAAGCTTCAATTTGTTATTCATTTAATTCACAAAATTAGGACCTAAATGACGCTGATATACTAAGACGCCACTTCTAGGTATTTCAAACAATTCTAGAACAAAATGTCGTTTTTGACAGATAATTAAATGTATTTAAATGACTAGCAATTATTGTTCGTCATGGGAAATTTTGATAGCGCTCCGACATGCTCCAACTACTTACTAGGTAGGTTTGATTGCGCTCCGATATTCTCCAACTACTCACTAGGTAGGTTTGATTGCGCTCCAGCATGCTCCCACTACTCACTAGGTAGGTTTGATTGCGCTCCGGCATGCTCCCACTACTCACTAGGTAGGTTTGATTGCGCTCCGGCATGCTCCCACTACTCACTAGGTAGGTTTGATTGCGCTCTGACGTGCTCCGACTACTCACTAGGTAGGTTTGATTGCGCTCCGGCATGCTCCCACTACTCACTAGGTAGGTTTGATTGCGCTCCGGCATGCTCCCACTACTCACTAGGTAGGTTTGATTGCGCTCCGGCATGCTCCCACTACTCACTAGGTAGGTTTGATTGCGCTCCGGCATGCTCCCACTACTCACTAGGTAGGTTTGATTGCGCTCTGACGTGCTCCGACTACTCACTAGGTAGGTTTGATTGCACTCCGGCATGCTCCCACTACTCACTAGGTAGGTTTGATTGCGCTCCGGCATGCTCCCACTACTCACTAGGTAGGTTTGATTGCGCTCTGACGTGCTCCGACTACTCACTAGGTAGGTTTGATTGCGCTCCGGCATGCTCCCACTACTCACTAGGTAGGTTTGATTGCGCTCTGACGTGCTCCGACTACTCACTAGGTAGGTTTGATTGCGCTCCGGCATGCTCCCACTACTCACTAGGTAGGTTTGATTGCGCTCTGACGTGCTCCGACTACTCACTAGGTAGGTTTGATTGCACTCCGGCATGCTCCCACTACTCACTAGGTAGGTTTGATTGCGCTCCGGCATGCTCCCACTACTCACTAGGTAGGTTTGATTGCGCTCTGACGTGCTCCGACTACTCACTAGGTAGGTTTGATTGCGCTCCGGCATGCTCCCACTACTCACTAGGTAGGTTTGATTGCGCTCTGACGTGCTCCGACTACTCACTAGGTAGGTTTGATTGCGCTCAGACATGCTGTGACTACTCACTAGGTAGGTTTGATTGCGCTCCGACATGCTGTGACTACTCACTAGGTAGGTTTGATTGCGCTCCGACATGCTGTGACTACTCACTAGGTAGGTTTGATTGCGCTCTGACATGCTGCGACTACTCACTAGGTAGGTTTGATTGCGCTCAGACATGCTCCGACTACTCACTAGGTAGGTTTGATTGCGCTCTGACATGCTGCGACTACTCACTAGGTAGGTTTGATTGCGCTCTGATATGCTGCGACTACTCACTAGGTAGGTTTGATTGCGCTCAGACATGCTCCGACTACTCACTAGGTAGGTTTGATTGCGCTCTGACATGCTGCGACTACTCACTAGGTAGGTTTCATTGCGCTCTGACATGCTGCGCCTACTCACTAGGTAGGTTTGATTGCGCTCTGACATGCTGCGACTACTCACTAGGTAGGTTTGATTGCGCTCTGACATGCTGCGACTACTCACTAGGTAGGTTTGATTGCGCTCTGACATGCTGCGACTACTCACTAGGTAGGTTTGATTGCGCTCTGACATGCTGCGCCTACTCACTAGGTAGGTTTGATTGCGCTCTGACATGCTGCGACTAGTCACTAGGTAGGTTTGATTGCGCTCTGACATGCTGCGACTACTCACTAGGTAGGTTTGATTGCGCTCTGACATGCTGCGACTAGTCACTAGGTAGGTTTGATTGCGCTCTGACATGCTGCGACTACTCACTAGGTAGGTTTGATTGCGCTCTGACATGCTGCGACTACTCACTAGGTAGGTTTGATTGCGCTCTGACATGCTGCGACTACTCACTAGGTAGGTTTGATTGCGCTCTGACATGCTGCGACTACTCACTAGGTAGGTTTGATTGCGCTCTGACATGCTGCGACTAGTCACTAGGTAGGTTTGATTGCGCTCTGACATGCTGCGACTACTCACTAGGTAGGTTTGATTGCGCTCTGACATGCTGCGACTAGTCACTAGGTAGGTTTGATTGCGCTCTGACATGCTGCGACTACTCACTAGGTAGGTTTGATTGCGCTCTGACATGCTGCGCCTACTCACTAGGTAGGTTTGATTGCGCTCTGACATGCTGCGACTACTCACTAGGTAGGTTTGATTGCGCTCTGACATGCTGCGACTACTCACTAGGTAGGTTTGATTGCGCTCTGACATGCTGCGACTACTCACTAGGTAGGTTTGATTGCGCTCTGACATGCTGCGCCTACTCACTAGGTAGGTTTGATTGCGCTCTGACATGCTGCGACTAGTCACTAGGTAGGTTTGATTGCGCTCTGACATGCTGCGACTACTCACTAGGTAGGTTTGATTGCGCTCTGACATGCTGCGACTAGTCACTAGGTAGGTTTGATTGCGCTCTGACATGCTGCGACTACTCACTAGGTAGGTTTGATTGCGCTCTGACATGCTGCGACTAGTCACTAGGTAGGTTTGATTGCGCTCTGACATGCTGCGACTACTCACTAGGTAGGTTTGATTGCGCTCTGACATGCTGCGACTAGTCACTAGGTAGGTTTGATTGCGCTCTGACATGCTGCGACTACTCACTAGGTAGGATTGATTGCGCTCTGACATGCTGCGACTACTCACTAGGTAGGTTTGATTGCGCTCTGACATGCTGCGACTACTCACTAGGTAGGTTTGATTGCGCTCTGACATACTCTGACTAAGTAGTCAAGTAAGTACTTGGTAGGTTTGAAGTAAACTTAAGAACTTGTTTGCTTGGATTATTATATCCTCGACTGCATCGTGCCATCGCATTAGGTTAACAGTTTTGCAAAATGCGTTAAAAGTAATAATTAGCAATAGGGTTACAAATTAGAACTGAATTACTTATAACAAATGTATGAGGATTTAAAAATGGCATCAAACTATATTCAACCGACTTCCAAAAAGGAGGAGGTACTCAACTCGTTTCTATGTTTTTGAAGTGTAACTTTTCTATAGACGGCTATTAGGCGCCGCGTGGAGGGGGTAGACATAAAAAGGCTGGTGGCGGCGGCGGAAAGAGGTTAACGTCTGTATTCGTAGATAGAGAAAAGTTAAGATAGATTTATAAAGCAGGTACTAAGCCTGGGTTTCCACTTGTCCGTTAAAGTTTCACTTCTACTGTGTGTTCCAGCACACATTTGGTTTTTTGTACCTATGTTTGCTATGCGATATCTTCGTAGAATCTAAACGGATTCTCATCGTTATTTTTTTCATTTAATAAAATATGCTTTCAGGTTGGTTCCATACATTATGTATATTTTTTTAAATCGGTGTAGTACTTTTTTAATTAACAAAACGAAAAATATAAATGCAAAGGTGTACTAAGTTATTGCGATTGAAGTCGGTTTTTTAACGTTTTCAGCGTTTGCAGATATAATTTGGCAAACCAAGACACCGTTTAATATGGTTTCTCATTGAGGTTGACGGCAATTACGTAGTATATTCAGTGTAACCTGCGCGGTGAAGTGGGGAGGGGGCGTCGTCATTGTATTTATTTATCGGGGCGGTAGCGCCGGGAGTTTATACCGTAATTATCGTTGCGTTAACACATGTAATCTCATAATGTGCAAAATGGCTGCTATTTGTTTTGAACAATTGTAGTATTATAAGTATACTTTTTGACGTGAATTTGATGAAAGTTTTTCGGGCTCCGATAGTCCGATTTAAAAAAAAATGATGTGTCACGACAATTGTATACTTTAGGCGGCTTAGATCTAGAAAACTAGAAGGATTACAGCAAGATGGGGCATATTGCCCTAAAGTAAGTTCCTACAACTTTTCAAAACAAGATACCTGAGTGTCGTTCGTTAACATCTTCGAAAGAGGGGCTTATTTGTTTGCATGCATTTAATTGCTGCATCAAATTCACGAATCCTACACAGAAGCAGAATCAGAAACAGAATAATTTATTTCCAAGAATACGTAAGTCATAAATATACACATCTTAAAAAGTACAATGCCAGTAAACATAATAAGTCTTATGAAGACATGCAAATTAAAAACAAATAAAAAATAAATTGTTAATATTTATAATGATTAAACTAGGTATGCAATATCAGTTTCAGATTTGTTAAAAATGTCACTGTATGTATTTTTTGTACACCATGAATTCCTTAATAATACAAAAATAAGATTTCATTAGCCATTTCATTAGTTTTGTCTTAAATTTTGTCCCTTGTAAGTTATTATATATCATTACACACATCTTGTAGACATTTTTCTTATAAATATTTGTTTTACAAGCTCCAAAGCCTTGAGCATCGCCGCAAAGTCGCCTGTCTGTCGGTATTCTATCGAATTCATTTCGGAGAGTGTGCGCAAGAACTTCACGACCTCATTCCCCCGGCTCCATTCCACCGTCGGTCAACGAGACGCAGGGAGGGGTTGCACCCCTTTGTTGTTGATGTTCCACCTTTTCGCACGAATCGTTACGCTTCTTCATTTATTATGCGTACAGCGCAGGAGTGGAACTCCTTGCCTGCGTCAGTGTTTCCTGATTCCTATAATTTGGGGATCTTCAAGGCAAGAGTGAATAGGTATTATTTGAGTTTGCGTGTACCATCCTCGACTGCATCATCACTTACCATCAGGTGAGTTGCAGTCAAACGCACTCAAATTTTTAATAAAAAAAAAGGTTGATGAAGCATATTTTTATACTGCGCTCTTGGTTTTCGACGTTGACAAGTTTTTCAAAAAATTTTGGATTAAACCCTGAAAATAAACAAATGTTTCTAATACTCGTAGATGGTAGTCAGGGGTAGAATATTTAGTTGTTCCAACAGTGGTTAGCACATATCTAAAAACCAAGCGTTACAAATGGCACGAATACATTTCTTTTGAAGCCTGAGGACTCTATCCACCTTCACAGCCCCAAAGTATCAGACCATAGTTAAGTACTGAGAAAACATGGCGATGGTAAGCTGTTTTTGCGACTTCAACTGAAACATTTTGCCGCTCCAATCTTTTGCATACGAAGTCAATATGTTTTTTTTCAAATTTAGATTTTAACTCATCTGTTTCTTATAATTCAAAAATGTTTTATTTTATTTTGAATAAATAAGGCTTTGTTTGATATGAATGAAACTGCATATATTTGGTTTTGTTCATATTTATTGAAATTGTCTTTCAGCTACCCTATAATGTCAGATAAGGATGTGTGTGTGTATTTTTATCATAGCCTTTGATGAAAATGGTGGTATCATCCGCAAAAAGTGGTCATTTCTGTAAAGGTGAGTTCAGGAGGTCTTTAATATATAATAAGGATAATAAAGGCCCAAGGATGCTGCCCTGAGGTACCCCAAAAATACTGCCTCTGTGCTGAGATCTATATGTTTACTTTACTAAAATATTATCTTTTTCTGTAGATTTCAGTGTATTGTCGTCTGTTTTTTAAGTAGCTTTTTAGCCAGTCTTATGACTTATGCTTGTGCGTTACCTCTGATTCCGTAAGAATCAAGCCTAGGAAGTAGTATTGAGTGGTAAATAAAATCAAAGGCCTTACTCATATCCAAGAAAAGAGATATCACGGGGTTTTATTATTAATAGATTCAGTCATGCTGTAGAGCATCTTTTACGAAACCCAAACTTATTAGGGTCACACCGGTTTCCTTTCTCAAATAGGGGTAACTACGGATAGATTAAAATTTTTGGGAATACTCTCTGACTAAATAGAAGGTTGATAATATGAGATAATGTCTAATATATAACATATATGAGTCGCAATCGTCTTGAGAATTTTTGTTGTTATTTCGTCATGTATTGTTAAGGGACATTATAATTTTATCAGTCTCTCTCGTCAATTTGATTGAGGAAAAGAGGATTGAAATTATTGGAAACAATATCAGGGAATGTATTTTAATTCCGAGAATATGACAAATATATAAAATAATTGTTAAAAAAATGCAAATGTCATCGGGTTTTTGATATGTCATTCCAGCTATTGTCATTAATTTGTTAGCTACTGTTTATGCTGGATGTTATTATATTCCAAGTTCCTTTGCACTTATCCTTGGCTGTCATTACTCAATTAGATCATTGTGATTTTTTATTACACTTTTTTTAAATTCTAAGTAGTGTGCGTCCGTAATTTCTATAATGATTCTTATTAGTCCGTAATTTCTATAACGATTTTTATTGTAGCATTTGATCTGTATTTAATATATAATTCTTGTTTCACTTTACAACCGCCGCCGTGGGGTAATGGTTAGTCCATTCGCTTCACACCAGGAGGTCGCGGGTTCAATTCCCGGTGGGGTCACTTGTAAGACTCGGTTTGGTTGGTGGTAGGGCATTTTCTAAGCCCGCCTGGCTAGCTACCACCATCTTATCTAAGTCTTGCCGCCAAACATCAGATGTGTTCCGGCTTGCAGATAAGATAGCCAGTTCTCCATTACGTTGGGGAATCTTGGTAAGCCCGCTTCCATCTTCGGCAACATCGTCACTTACCATCATGTGAGATGATGCCAAGGGCTAACAAATTGTGAATAAAAAAAACAAGCTTTTTTTATTCTCTTTGTTGGCTTACAAAGGGAATAAAAAAAGCTTGTTTTTTCAGGTCGGGTGAGTGATGCCAAGGGTTAACCAATTGTGAATTAAAAAAACAAGCTTTTTTTATTCCCTTTGTAAGCCATTTTATATTTCATCGTCGATTAGTTACTTTAATTTTAATTATAGGAAAGCATAAGTTGTAAAAGAGTCATATTAAGTCATAAAACAGCTTAAAAGCTTCAGTCATGCTGTTACTTTCTAACACTTCAGAACGAAAGTGCAGCTATACTATTATAAAACTTTTTAACGTTTTCAGCACTGTAATTGCGTCTTTTTTCAAACAAATCGTAAATTATTTTTGCTTTCTAATATTTATCATTATGGTTTGAGCCGTTTCATGATCTGATACACCAAGTATGTGTACAGCTGGCTCAATCTGTTTTTTATATTACTGGCTATTTGGTCCAGACACGCATTTTATCTGGTTGGCGATTGGATATGTGTTGTGAAGTTATGTTTTTGCAATATACTAATGAGATCCTAAGATAATGTGTTTTGTTTTAAAATGTCTATATTACAGTCACCACATACAAGTTATCCAGTTTATGAAAAAAAATACATTTGTGTTACTTGGTTAGAATTGGAAATCTAAAAAATACTACCACAATCAAATCGATGCCTAGAATTTCCGTTCCACAACATTCAAAATAATTTGTGGTTGCTATATGTGATATAGAATCAACAGGTTTCGCATCCAGAGATTTCCTCACAAGTATTGAGGTACCGCCTCGACTCTTTACTCGACAGAAAGATGCAGCAACTTCAATTATGAAACTTAATGTTATTTTCTGATCCATTTTTTCAAAGGTGTCGCTAAAGCAAAGAACATCGATTTGCTGTTTTGCATTTTTAAATTCATTTAGAGCTATTTCTACTAAATCTAATTTATTTAATAAGCCTCCTGTATTTTGATGAAGTACTCTAAATTTGTCACATATTGGGGCCACCTATATTGCTTTATTTACAGGTTTTTGCGGATTAGTTTCTTTGAATGAGTGAGGGACGAAAAAAATATTCAGGTTCACCTGGATTTTGACAGAGTTTTTTCTTTTTGTCATTGTCATACATAAATTTTTAAATTTTACTAAGACAATCTTTTTCGTACTTAAAAAAATGTATCTTTATATTTAGTTTAAAAGTGGTCAATTTTAGGATATATTAATTATTAGTTATTATAGTACATGTTTTGTTTAATTTCTATGAACTTACAGTTTGTGTACTGCTTGGCTAACATTTTAATTTCTAGATTAAGTAATTTTACGTTTAAACATTTATTGTGTTGTATATTTAGTAAAATTCTTCATGATCTCCGAACTTTCATAATGTACTACAAGGGTTATTAAATAGTTCGTAGTGATTTCGGTCGTCAGACATGATAATATCCTTCTTTTTCACATCATCTTTAAAATGTGGTTTTCTATTACAAAATCATGAAAACAGTTCTCCTCTGTTCACACTGGACTCAACACGCTGTAGTGCGACACTTCAACTTATTTACCGACTTTTAATTGGACTGTTGTTTTTGCACGTGTTACGAATATTATGGGCGGCTAGTCTGAGCTGTGTGTCTCCATGTTGCCGTTGTATATGTGACGCATGGTGTGACATGGGACAAACCCACGATATCTATGTGCCTGCCGCACTAGACGAGGTGATCAGTTGTAACCACATGCTACTCTAAGTTGCGGTTCCCGAACCGCACTGAGACGCTAACTGCACACGACAGCGCAGCGCGTCTTTATGTGTCCAAGTAATTTTAACTTATTTTTCTGTTTTCCCAAATAAGCATATCTGAAAAATGTTTACGGTAAAACTGACTTCGAAAAGAAATTCACTCAAAAGTATGAAATAATGTTTTTTACATACAAATACACGAAGTTAACCAGCAATAACGAAATCAACGGTAGGTGCGAATCAAATTAGGGGCCTACAATTTTTTTGAGGTCGACACCAGCACTTGAGAAAAGTATACTTACCTATCAAATGTTTTAGATTCCATGTCTTTGCTGGCACCGACCTCAAAAAAATTTTAGGCTCCTCATTTGCTATGTACCTACCTTTCATTTCGTTAATTGTTCATCAACTTGACATGATGGCTACCAGATGCAAATACTTGAATAGCTTTAGAAAAAATATGTGGAACTCCTAATACGTGCCTATAAAATTTAAAGTTTGCCCTCGATTCCCTGGGAATCCATCATAAGATCCTGACTTATTGACAACGAGACCATCTTGGAAGTATATTCTTTCACATAAAAAAAGAATTTTGAAAATTTGTCCACAATTGACAGAGAAATCGGTGATGATACATAGAAAAATGATTCAAAAGAAATACATACAGCGGCACATAGAACCTCCTCCTTTTTTGAAGTCGGTTAAAAATATGAATATTACCGGCATTTCAACTAACCCGGTAGTCCTGTGATCAGCGCTACTGCCTACTGGGCCGAAGGACATGGGTTCGATTCCCACCTAAGGCAAACATTCGTGTACCTAACAATCAGGTTTTTTTTTTGCTGTCTGTGTGTGTGTGTGTGCGTGCTTGTGTGTGTGTGCGCGCGCGCGTTCGTGCGTGTGTGTGTGAGTTTATGTTTGTGGTATGTATGTGTTTGTCAGTCTTTGGTTCCCATTGTACAGGAGATTCTAGTGCAGGACCAGATAACTGTATGTAATTTACCCCTCAATATATTAAGAATTAGAATAAGAATAATAATTATTCACGAATGTTTACAATTTAAAAAAACAAAGTCATAAGTTTAGTTGTACATTCATAGATCTACTTATAAGAACTCTGGCTACTAAACTAGGCTAGGAAAAGCCTATATCTTACTTAGCAGTCAGCGAGCAGGAATAGAAACCAATAAAGCGATGTCAACCGACCATCCTAAGTCAGGATTATATAAAATTAAGGTAAATATAAAAGCATTACTATATGATTAGGTCGTGTGTGCGTGTGTGCTTGTGTGTGTGTATTATTTTTTATACACCTTAATATGCAAAACATTTAAAGTTTCATGCGTTTTCATCCTGTTAGCCTAGCGTGCGCAGTCTCGTCTTTTGTCATACAAATCATAACCATCAATGTTTTAAGTACAAGACGTCCCTGCTGGGCAAAGGCACACATTTCCACAGCAGCCGGTACTACACTGCCCGCATCCATTCAACAGGTCGTTGGTTCTTCCCTACGCTACGGTCATCCGGTGCACAGTCGCCAATCGAAAACTTAACGACCCCAAAGGCCATCTGTGTTATGATCTACACCATCAAATTTAAAGAAAAAAGAAGACAAAACCCTTTCACGCCGCGGAAACAAGTCCAGTTGATCTGTTTTATCGCTTTTGTGTTAGATTCCATTCAATTGTTAGACTGCATTTTATGATTAGATTACATTATATTAAGCGTCTGTGGCTCAACCGGTAACGACTCGGTCCTCCTAAGCGGAGGTGCCGGGTTCAAATCCGGACGGCCAATGTACCAAAGAGTTTTCAAAAATTACGTACATATCCTCACCGATTGCTTTAACGGTGAAGGAAAACATCGTGAGGAATCCAGCCCACACCTGCGAAGAAACTCAAAAGTTGTGTGTGAAGTCAACCAACCCGCACTGGGCCCGCGTGGTCGACTTAGGCCCGATCGCCCTAATTCAGGGTAGGCTCGAGCCCCTCGATGGGGAAGGATGAGCTGATATGATGATATTTATTCATCACACGACACAAATTCATTATATATACATGTCAAACGTGTCTTGTGTGGTAGTAAGGGTCCTAATACTGTAGTAATACTTAGTACAACTATTAACTGTGACTTGCAGTTACAAAACGGCCCAGTGAAACGGACTCCTATCCACTTAGCTCCGTAAACGGTTGTCGGCCAGCGTGCCAGCCGGCCGCAAGCGACGCCGCGCTAAAAGCATAGTCTTGTCGCAACCCGCGCACCACGTACCGCTCACCGACACTTCGCGCCATGTCGAGATGGACTCGGGGCGCAGTCATGCGCCTCAGACGGAGTGCTCTAGATATCTTTATACATAGGTATGGTACGGTGAGCAGATATCTCTAATGAAACATTAAACTAATAACAATAATTAATTTGAATGTTGTCAAGTGAGATGATGCCAAGAGCTCACAAATTAAAAGTACTAGTACATTTCTTACGGTGAAGGAAAACATCGTGAGGAAACCTACACACGCCTGCGAAGAAACTCGAAGGTTGTGTGTAAAGTCGACCAACCCGCACTGGGCCCGCGTGGTCGACTAAGACCCGATCGCCCTAATTCAGGGTAGGCTCGAGCCCTTCGGTAGGGACGTATATGAGCTGATAAGAAGTACATTAGCATTATTGTGTCCTTAAAGTCGCATCACAGGTCATGATAGGCTTACTACACAAGGATCTGAGTTAATTTAATTACAGGTTACAGTGTCAGAGTTCAATAGTTTTTTCTCATCTCAATAAATGCCCAACGCGCCTAAAAAAATCACGAAAATTAGGTGGAACATTAATGACGAAGGGGTGGAATTACCCCCCACGCCTGGTCGTCCTATGATGTAATGGAAAAGACGGTAGCACACTCTTCAAAATGAATGCTGTAGAACACCGATAGGCAGGTGACGTTTTGGCGATGCTCAAGGCTTTGGAGCTTGTTTGATACATGTTCCTTATTACCAATAAATCTCCTAGCGCGACGGTCTAAAGAATCAAAGGCATCTAGATGTTAACGAGCCGAGACGTCCCATAAGTGTGTGACGAGCAACCCTAGCTGACAGCAGAGAAGCAACAATCCTACGACAATTCACGGGTCACTCAGTAACCGGCCCCGCGCCACAGTACTAATATATATACTTTGCCCGCGCTCCACACCCTGCGAGAACAGCCAGACCTTATATAAGCGAGAACGCGCCGTAGTACAGGAGCACTCGGACATGTCCTCACTGACAGACATGTAATCACTGCCAGACATGTACTCACTTTCAGACATGTACTCACTGACCCCAGCAACCCGACCACGCTAGCCGTAACTGCCACCCTACCCCCCAACCCACAGAGAAACACCGCACCGACATTCTGCACTCACCGGCGAGGGTGGCGTCTTCCTACCTCTTGCGCTTACCAGCGCTACCGGCACATACCAGGCCGCTTCTCTTCGATCCTCCTCCGTCCAAGCAACGACCTAAGCCGAAGTCCGTGCCCAACTGGGTGCCCTTAGGCAGTTGCATCTTTTTGCTTTGCATTTAGGTTGAGTTCCTCCGTACTCGCCTTCCCTACCCGGTGAAGTTGTAAAGGCCCCCACGGCGAACAACAAGCTTGTCCTTTCGAACAAAAAAAAGTAAAGCAGCACTCGTCAGCGAGCTTTCACGCTGAAAGGCACCTGGGACCATTTGACAGTGCTCCCCCTCTCGACCAGCGCACGCAGGTTTGCGGCGTTTGTGCAGATACGCTTTTACAGCAGGTCGAGAGTGGTTTTCAGTAGGTCCTTCACAGAGGAACGTCCCGCATTACGAGCGCACGCAGGTATTTAGGGATCTGCTAGGGATCTGCTATTGCGACGTTACGGGGTTTTCTTCCAGTGAAGGAACATCAGGTTTCAGTAGGTCCTTCACCGAGGAACGTCTCGCATTCCGAGCGCACGCAAGTCTCAGGGATCTGCTGTTGTGACGTTACAGGGTTGTCCTCCAGTGAAGGAACTTCAGGTTTCAGTAGGTCCTTCACTGAGGAGCGTCGCGCATTCCGAGCTCACGCAGGTCCTCAGAGATCTGCTGTTGCGACGCTGCGAAGTTGTCCTCTACTAAAGGAAGTTCAGTCTCCCGTAGGCTCTTTACTGAGGAACGTCCCGTATTCTGAGCGCACACAGGTTAGTGGCGTTTGTCCGGATATGTTGTTGCGACGTTGTTGGATAGTCCTCTAGTAATCATATATTCAGTATATGCGCGTAGGTAGGCTCAGTACCACGTACGTAGTAAATTTAATCAGTAAAACCCGTGAATTGGATATCCCTAGTGTGTAAGAAAATAAGATACAGTGAATCTAGATTTCAGAAATCCATGTTAAAACAGAAATAAATGCGATTGCCTTTGTGTTAACTAGTGGCCGATCTTTTCTATAGTAAACTCCCTAATGCTGAACCCTCCAGTAAAATACCACGAGGTCCTATTAAGTGCTAACGAAGTGCTTTAGGCTAGCCGGCCCGAAGAGCACTCCGTTACTAATGAGAGCACTACTCCATACACGACCGAACTTGAGCTTGGTATAACGTTAGAAGCTGCGCTGATGTGAAGCAATGTCTCACCTTTGCCTGGCCTCCCACCGCTGCGCCATTTCTATGAGGCCGCCAAGCGATTGCTTCATTATATCAGCTTATATACATCCCCACCGAGAGGCTTGAGTCTACCCTGAATTAGGGCGATCGGGCCTTAGTCGACCACGCGGGCCCAGTGCGAGTTGGTCGACTTCACACACAACCGTCGAGTTTATTCGCAGGCGTGTGCAGTTTTCCTTACGATGTTTTTCCTTCACCATAAGAGCGTCGGATAAACGTACATATGAAAATTAAATTCGAAAACACATTGTAAGTCGCAGGATTCGAACCACGACCTCCCGGATAGGAGGTAGCGGCCCTGCCATTACGTGCGATTTCTTATATAGACTGAAATATTGGCCAGCGCTGTCACCTTTGAGGAGATATTGGATGGTCTCGACAGGTACCCGAGTTGGCGAGTACAAAGAAGCCCTCAATTTTTCACAAAATTCAAAATTGATTCATGGATTACAAAGAAACCTAGTAACTATATTAAATCCATTCATACAAAATTACTTTCATTGTTTTTTGTGTGCCTCTACTCAGACAGCAATAAATGTAAGAATTCTGGGATCCTCGCTGATGACTTCTCCTGAGCTCTGCAGAACAGTCGCACAGAGACTCGCACAGGAGACAAATGCTAGGCGCGTCGCGGGACGCTCGTTGCGGCGTGTGTCTCGCACGAGCACACACGGGCGGGCGTCCCGTGCGATAGGCCACAGGGCCACACGCGAGCCCAGTGGTACATTCGCACAGGCAGAATCAAATGCGCAGCGCATGTCTGGCTCGTTTTTATGATTTCGTAACGGAACCCTAATTACTAAGCCTACGCTATCCATCTCTCCGCTTCTGTCTTTCTGTCTGTCCGACCTTCAACATCTTCAGAACTGTTACAGGTAGCTGACTAAAATTTTTACAGAATAATTTTTTTAACAGGGAATTTGACAAAAAAAAAGTCCCGGAAAAAGAAACGGTGTTATAGATTTTTATTTTTTTTTTATTTATCGAAAAAACGGTAATGTACCTTTGAAACTTGGTGTGATTATAGTACTAATCTTGAAGTACTTCTAAAACATAAAAAAACTTTTAAAACATCAAATAAATAAAACCAGCCAAGTTGTGTATAAGTTATGCTCGCGCTAGGGAGTCCGAACTAAATTGAAATTAAGTAGTCAAGTCTGTGTTGAACCACGTGCAGAGTATGGTTCCGTAGTCTTATTAACAAAAAATATATATTTTAAAAAGTAAAGTTTTTTTTACAGTTGGTATAGAGCATTTTGTATGGAATAACTATGAACTTTTTACAAAACCAACCGTAGTTCCTAAGGTAATCGGCTATTACTCCTAAATTAAGAAAGCCTACTTGTCACGATATTTTTTTAATTTATTTTATATGTCTTTTTATATCCCATACATTTCAGATTTTCCGAAATAGCGGATAAGCTGGTAGGGAGTGGGGTCATGCAACTCTTATAAAAATCAGCATAAGACAACTTTATACTTAGTAAAACATTCATTATTTAAAAAAAATGATTGTAGCAAATCCCCAGAAGTTTTGAAAGACCTATTCAAGGATACCCCAAACGATAGGGTATTAAGTTAAAAAAAATCCCTCATTTTACATGTAGAGGAGGTGATTAAACCAATAAAATACAGATATGAATACATAACTTTATTGGACTCCCAGATTTGTTTGCCTAATCATACCAAATTTGAGAAAAGCTGACATATCGACGGACAGACAGATGGACATGACGAAACTACGAGGGTTCCTGGTTTGACTACGGAACCCTAAAAGAAATTTCCTGTCGCTCGCGTTAAAGTTTTTTATTTGTAAGTTATTGTATCGTTGTTATACTAGTTAACGAAATGTTTGACGCGAGACGTCAAACTTACAGCTAATTCAGCAAATGAACTTTATCTATAAGGATTGCTGCATATAGGATACAAAATACCTACATTTTGTTATATAAGGTATATTCTCCTACTTTTACAATCTAGTATTTAAATATCCTTATTTCTAATTACATCCTTACTTAATATTATAAATGTGACAATGTGTTTGTTTGTTACCTTTTCACGCTTCAACGCCTTGACCAATCTTAATGAAATTTGGCATACAGGTAGTTAGTGTCACGAGGAAGGACATAGGCTACTTTTTATCCTGTGAAAATAGCACAGCCCAATGCAGTTCCTGAGGGAACTGAAAATATACTCTTTTTTGGTTAATTTCTTTAACATCGCAACGGAACAATAGATTGTGTGATTTTTTGCACAGAGATGGTTGAGGGGGTGGGAAATGACATGATTTACTAATAAGCAAATCCCGACACAGATCTCGAGGGATCTGGAGAAAATTCATGTCCACGCTCGCGAGCTCTAAGGCAGTCATAAAAACTATGTCCACGCGGGTGAAGCCGCGGGAAAAAGCTAGTTATTTATAATTTTCACTCTGTTGGAATTTTCAGCTTTGATTCGTAGTGCGTAACCTCACTAAACTTTGCGTATGTTCGCGCGTGACAGTGCCCCGTGTGTCCGTGCATCGCTTCAGTAAATTATGACATTTGTCGCTGTCACTGTGAGTGAGCGGCGCTCGCCCGCACCGCCGCGATATTAACTCCCCCTAGCTGTGAGTAGACCCACTGTGTATTAACACAACGATACACCGCCACAAAGTTTTTTGTCATGGAATTAAATATAGTCCTAAATTTTCCTCTTAGATTTTTGTAAAAATCCTCCGGAAACGAAAAGTTTCATTCTCCTTTACGATTTGCAAAATTCCTAAATTATATTTGAACATAAATTTCTGGAATACTCAAGTCAGATCATCATCATCATTATATCAGCTCATATACATCCGCATCGTGCCCTGAATTAGGATGCTCGGGCCTTAGTCGACCACGCGGGCCCAGTGAGTGTTGGTCGACTAGTTGGTCGGTAGTTTCTTTGCAGGCATGTGCAGGTTTCCTCACAATGTTTTCCTTTGTTTTAAGTCAGATAAAGACATTCAATATACATGTGGAAGCAAAGTCCCACTGAGCTTAAGAGACTACTATGCCACCCACTAACAGATGAACTGCGACTTGAGACAGTGCTGCTGCCGAGAGCTGAAGCACATTACTCGGCTAGTCTGCCTGCAGTAGCATTACTCGGCTAGTCGGGCTGCAGTAGTATTATTCGGCTAGTCAGCCTGCAGTAGCGGCGCGGGCGGCGCAAGAAATGATTAATGAAGAGGATTAGCACCACAGCCGCACCAAGCGTTGAGCGCAGGCAAACGAGAGCAAGCGAGCATAGAACAAGCCTGTAAGTATTTTTTATATTTAATTAAACAGTACCTGGGTGAAAGAGCGATGCTCGGGGTCTCCTAGGCATGATCATATCAGCCATAGGACGTCCACTGCTGGACAAAGACCTCCCCCAAAGATTTTCACGACGACCGGTTCTACGCTGCCCGCATCCAGCGGCTTCCTATGCATGTGAACTAAAATTATTATAAGGAATTTACTTAAATCATACCAGCCGAAAGATGTCCACTGCTGGACTAAACCTCTCCCAAGAATTTCCACGTTAAACGGTACCAGCGACTTCTTGCGACCTTCACCAGGTCTTCAGTCCACTCAGTAGGAGTCCTGCCTATGCTAAGATTTCCTGGCACGGTCGCCACTCGAGAACTTTATTGCCCCAACGGCAATCTGCTCCAAGAGCTCTGTTTCCCGTCCACTGCCACTTGAGTTTCAGCTATTTTTAGGGCTATTTCGGTTACTTTAGTTCTCCTGCGGATCTCTTCGTTTCTGATTCAATCAAACAAGAAAACTCAGAGCAAAGCACACTCCATTGCTCTTTGGGTGACATTGAGCCTTCTTATGAGGCCTTTATTAAGCGACCAGCTAAATTATGTATTAAATCTAATGTAATTGTTATTAAACCATACGTATGGTTGTATATTTAAAATGAGGAACAAAAAAATAGTTGTGTTCCTAAGTAGTTTAGACACTGCTCACTAAACATTTTAAGAAATTCAACACTACCGAAAACGTACCTAGAAAACCTAGACCTAGCAAAACTACTGCACGCGAATCAAAGATGGTGTTGTTGGCAGAGATTTGTTACCATAGATGGGTTATGCACTAACAAACCACATTTGAAAATCGAATCCATTTACACACACATTATAATAGGTACCTACCGAATGCTACTATGAAAAGAGATGCCAATTGGCATCTTTTTTTTGCTTCAGTTTTAGGGTGCATGTAACCTCCCCTTATATATAGCATATCTCTGGTTGTTGGCATAAAAAGAAATGTGAGGCAAACTTGTACGTAAGAGTGTCTCGCAATATGCCACTTTTGAAAAAACAAAATGTTAGGGCAAGATTAGAGTTTGCTAAAAAAATATGAATACTGGACTGAATAAGACTGGAAAAATGTGATAATGTATAATTTTCGAGGAAACCACGGTAAAAGTGAAACTTTACAGTGGACGAAACGATCATGGCTGCTGTCGCTACGGTACGGAGGACGAAACGATCGTACTGTCAGACGAAAGCGACCGTCACGCGACATGCAGCACACAGACGAAAAAAATTGAGACGATGTACTTTTAGGCACAAGCTTTAAATACTGCATTGTCACGCGATATACATATGCATGCGAAGTTTTAGCTCAATCGGAAACCGGGAAGTGGGTCAAATTTAACTTGCAAGATTTCACCAGAACAAACATACATACATTGTAAGTTAATAAAAGCTTGTAAAAATATAATTAATTTTTTCAGATGAAACAAAAATGAATATGATTAATTCTGACGGAAAACAATATGTTAGACGCCCCCCGAACAAAGAAATGGATCCATAGTACACCAAGAAAGTAGACAAACATAGATGCGGAAATATCAAAGCGTGGCGCTGTTTTTACGAGATTTGGTGTTGGACCTGTCAGGAAGATGCAAAGCAATATGAATAAATTCCAGTACGAGAATATTTTTGAAGAAACCATGCTGCACTGTTTCGAGCAAAATTTACCGGTCATTTGAAATTTCCAACAGGTGATTCAATTCAATTTAATTTTATTCCATTAACAAAATACTTTGTGTAGGAAAACAATATTAAAAATTATCACACATAACGCAATATCACATTTCAATAAATCATAAAACAATCACAAAAGTATAAAATAACAATACAGTCACTTACTCTCACAAAACTCATCAATACTATAATAGCATTTTTCCAACAAAAAGCGCTTTAAAAGTCTTTGGAATACATGCACATTACTAATCGCCTTCAAGTTGGATGGGAGACAATTGAACATCTTTACCGCCTGATGTCGGGTACAGTGTGTTACTATTCTCAGTCTTGGAATTATTGTGTGGGGGTGATCCGAAACACTCTGCAAAAGTAGTGAAAAACTACCTAAGGAACCAGTCAGTGACAGTTTTGGATTGGCCCCCGTGAAGTCCGGATTTAAATCCAATTGAAAATTTGTGATACCAGGTGAAGTAGACAATGGCGACAAACGTCGAGTTTAACTTTACACAGCTTTAACAGAAAAATTCCAATAGAACCTTGTACAAAATTGATCGCTTCCATGCCCAACAAATATCGTGCTGCTGTTGCTTTAAAAGTACATGCGTACAAATATAGATACGTAACGGAATAATTTACAGATGTGTTAGGAACTTTGTGTAGCAAAGATAATTACAATTATAAAACACTAGCTGTTTCCCTCGTTTCTTTGACGTTTCTCTCGAGCGTTAAAAAAAGTAGCCTATGTGTTAATCCAGGTCCTAATCTGTCTACGTACCAAATTTCAGCCAGATCCGTTCAGTAGCTTTTGCGTGAAGAAGTAACAAATATACACACTCACAAACTTTCGCCTTTATAATATTAGTGTGATTATTATTTCTTTTTTATTTCATTTAAGCAAATGGAGCGTCTTAAATTATATGACCAGCTCTTTGTTAAGTTTATACTACTTGCAATTAGGAGTAACCAGGAGTAACCGAATAAAAGATTAAGAACAGGCAAGTTGTATTGATATTTCGTTTTAATATCACACAATACCTATACAAATATTTTCATATAGTGTAGCAAGTTCCAAGCAGTCTACAAAATCATCATCATCATCATCATATCCGCCACAAATCGTCCACTGCTGGACAAAGGCCTCCCCCAAGGATTTCCACGACGACCAGTTCTGCGCTGCCCGCATCCAGCGGCTTCCCGCGACCTTCACCAGGTCATCGGTCCACCGAGTGGGAGGCCTGCCTACACTACTTTTTCCGGTGCGTGGTCACCACTCGAGAAATTTACTGCCCCAACGGCCATCTGTTCTACGAGCAATGTGCCCCGCCCACTGCCACTTAAGTTTAGCAATTCTGAGAGCTATGTCGGTTACTTTGGTTCTCCTACGGATCTCCTCGTTTCTGATTCGATCACGCAAAGAAACTCCGAGCATAGCACGCTCCATTGCCCTTTGGGTGACCTTGAGCGTTCTTATGAGGCCCATAGTAAGCGACCATGTCTCAGTTCCATATGTCATCACTGGCAACACACACTGGTCCACACCTTGGTCTTAAGACACTGCGGTATCTGGGACGTAAAATATATTGCGAAGCTTCCCGAACGCTGCCCAGCCGAGTTGGATTCGACGATTGATCTCTTTCTC
Source organism: Coleophora flavipennella (assembly GCA_947284805.1). Classification (NCBI taxonomy): domain Eukaryota; kingdom Metazoa; phylum Arthropoda; class Insecta; order Lepidoptera; family Coleophoridae; genus Coleophora; species Coleophora flavipennella. Next base: position 1,918,713 of record OX369302.1, read on the forward strand.
GAAGTTGGACCTACCTAACTGGACTGTTTGTCCCAGGTACACATATTCGGTCTACAAAATACAGGGTGTAAAATACTTGGTGTAGGACCCGTTAACTGGGGCTTCTACTCATCATACTGAACAACTTTCCCCAAGGAACCTATAGTCAATTCTCAAAAAAAAAATTGGACCCTCCATACTAAAATGCACAAAATTGGTCGATCAGCTGATCGATTTGTATGAAGAATATTATTTTTTGCGATTTCAGCAAAGTCGTAGAACAAAAGTTGTTCAGTATGATGAGTAGAAGCCCCAGTTAACGGGACCTACGCCAATTGTGTTACACCCTGTATACAGAGGAACAGCTTATTTATTTTAATATGCTTCCAATGTCTGTAATTTTTTTTTTTTTTAAATTCACAATTGGTAAACCCTTGACAACATCTCACCTGGTGGTAAGTGACGATGTTGCCGAAGATGGAAGCGGACTTACCAAGATTCCCCAACGCGATGGGGAACTGGCTATCTTATCTTCATACCGGAACACACCAATGATATCAACATTGATATTTGGCGGCAAGACTTAGATAAGATGGTGGTAGCTAGCCAGGCGGGCTTAGAAAATGCCCTACCACCAACCAAACCGAGTCTTACAATTGACCCCGCCGGGAATCGAACCCGCGACCTCCTGTATAAAGTCAGTGAACTTTGCCTCTGAGCTACGGAGGCAGTTAAAAATTAATTATAATTGTAATTGCAGTAATTGTATGAACACCGCTGTATATTTGGGTAACTACAAAGAAAATATTGATTAGTGGATCCTAAACTAATGTTAGTAACTACAGGAACCAAACAACTTTTCCCAAAATATTAGCAAAAATATTGTCTTGCAAAAACAAATACGTAATTTTAATTCACTGGCTCACAACTTGTTTTCTTTTGTAGAACGCCTGGGTGCTACAGTAGTATGTAACTTCGTTTCCGGCAGTGGTATTACACATTTCAAGTTACATAGACAGCATGTCACGAAATGATGTAGGATCCGATAACTTGGGCTACCATCGTAATGAGCAATGGTTCCCCAATGCAAACACATGCAATAAAAAAAATAAGGATCGAAAAAAAAATTTAAATTTCCAAGAAAACCCTTCATTGCTTGCCATTCTCTGCTCCGAAATAAATTGAATATACGCAATTCTATGAATTTGACTCATTAATTAATGAAATTAATTGAGTTTTTGATTAACATTACATTGCTACATTCTAACGAAAATTTCGAATAGAGAGAGTGCAGGCAGCCCCCAACGGATTTTCTTGGATTTTTTAAAATAAATCTTTGAAAATAAATAAACAAAATAAAATCAAAGCCTTGAAGCCACTACTTACTCTTAAATGTTTTGTCTTTAAATTCTTCACGAACATTCATTACATAGATATACAAGCTTGATGAATTTTTATTGAGCTGCAACGCCCCTGATAGTCTACAGCTGCAAAACATTTCTAGACGTGCTCTACAAAATTACACTTAAAAAAGCAAAAAAAAAACATCGAAATCGATTGCTTATTGGCTAAGAAGCCCTCAAGTGGCAACCATCCTGGCTGCTGCAACGCCCCCTGATGGTCTACAGCTGTAATATATGTATAGAAACCTGCTCTGAAGTAACACCTATAGAATGCAAAAAACCACGTAGGAATCCGCTGCATTCTGAGAAGCCCTCAAGTGCTAACTATTCTGTTTGCTGCAGCGCTCCCTGGTGGTGTACCGCTAAAACGTGATACGATGATACCTTTCAAATGAAAAAAACCAGTAGTTTTCGAAGAAAATGTTTTTGTTCACATATACAAACACACACACGCACACACACATACACACACATACACACACACACACAACGCACGCAAATAAATACTTAAATAAATAATATTATTGTTTTAAATTTTACATAAATTACATTTTGTACATTTAATTACTGTTTTACTTATTGTACGCGGTCGATGAGGCCTGATCGCCCTAATTCAGGGTAGGCTCGAGCCCCTCTGTGGGGATGAGCTGAAACGATGATGATGAATGAGCATATACGTCCCCACCGAGGGGCTCGAGCCTACCCTGAATTAGGGCGATCGGGCCTTAGTCGACCACGCGGGCCCAGTGCGGGTTGGTCGACTTCACACACAACCTGCGAGTTTCTTCGCAGGCGTGTGCAGGTTTCCTCACGATGTTTTCCTTCATCATAAGAGCATCGGATAAACGTACATATGAAATCTAAATTCGAAATCACATTGGTACGTGGCAGGTTCGAACCACGAACTCCCGGACCGAAGGTGGCGGTCCTAGCCATTACGCCACCGACGCTCTATCGATTCTTACACTAATAGTAATTGATTTTATAAACATTAGAAAGATTATGCACCTTTTTTGGATAAACAATTTTAAAATATGAAATGTGCAACTGCGTAGCTGTTTGTCTGTAGGTAAAGTTAAAATCTCAAAGCTTAATTCGTGTAAAGGGTTTCCGCCAAATCTCATAGAAAAAAAACCCAGTCCCGGCGCAAAAGAATTTTATCTCAGATTTTAGATAATTATTAGTAGAAACAATATCAAGTGTCACTATTTCCTGATTCGGTGGCTAACATGGTTATTTTGCCCAGAGAAGTTTCATAGGCGCTACACTTTTTAGGAAAAACTTCATGTTACTGTACTAATTGACATTGAATTGGCAAAAAATGAATAAAACACACACATATACCCTAGTACATAATGTTGTTATTGAGTTTATTGTTGTTATGTTGTGTTTCTGTGTTGTTTGAGGGACATTTGTTTTTTTTTTTGGAGTTTACTCCTTAAGAATCGATTTTACTATAAGGCGCCCGGTATGAAAAAATATGAGGAGTAAAATCTAGTGATCGTGTCACGTTTATCGCGCGCAACCTATTGTGCGCAACTTCACTTCCAGTAAAACAGTCAGGATTGGCTGAATCTAAGATGACGTCACACCACAGATTATGCGACCTATTTGCGTAGGCGTTAGGGAAGTAATAATATGCTTGTAACTTCCTACAAAGCAAACTTAGTCGGATAATACACAAGTGTCATTTTAAAATAACTTGTTGTTTTGGTGCATGTTTCGATATGACTTCAGTGGGATTTAAAGAAAATTAGAAGAAATTTTATGCTTTTTCCTAAGAAAACATTATTATACGAGTACATTATATTCACAGCTTGTGCTATCGAACAAGGTACGTATTATTAAGTAATTTCATACAATCTTCTGTAAAAACCCATTCAGTTTCTAGAGCTGATAGGTAACAAAGTAACAAGTTCAATTTTCTTTCAGATGCCTCGACATTGCTGTGTACCTGTCTGTAAATCAAATTATGATCCTAGTTTGAAAAATGGAGAAAAGCCAGTTTCTACTTTTGTTTTTCCACGAGTTGAAAACCTTCGTAGCCGTTGGACAAGGGCAATACCAAGAGCCAAATGGCAGCCTTCGAAAGGATCTTTCGTGTGCTGCAAACATTTTAGTGAAAATGAAATAATACGGAGTGAAAATATAAGAAAAAGTGACGGAACGCGCAAGGTTGTTCTCTTGAGAAACTCAAAGTTAGTTGATGGTGCTGTACCTCATATTTTCCCCAACCTGCCTCAATATCTGAGTAAAACGAAGATGTCTAGGGTGGATACCGCTGAAAGACAAACAGTGAGAGAGCAGCGCTGTAAAGAGCTTCATAGAAAAATACAGGAACAAGACTCTGTAAAAGGATTTCAAGAAATTAAATCAAAGATTAGCAGTAACAAACACAACAGTGTATATTGTGGCTGGAATTATTGAAGAAAATTATTAATTGTGAACTGTTGAAGTATCAGAACGACTTTAAACACAGTGATGTTTGACAGTTTTCACTTCATCATTTCCTTATTCAAGCGAGTGATGATATAAAGAATGATGTCAACAAATCACTAGAAACATTACAAGAGAAACTTAACAAAAATACTCTTGATTTAATTGAAAAGTCAACTCGAAACAATGTAAGAGCCCTTTCTGGTATGACCTAAGACATGCTCGTATAACTGCATTCAAAGCATATGAGGTTAGTCCCTGCCAAATACCAGATGGATAATTAGTAGCTGCGATCATGGGAGCTAAAATACCTGACACATCAGCTATGAAAAGAGGCCGGAAATTGGTATCATCAGTTATAAAAATTGTGCAGAGTGAACTTAAAACCAAAGTCAAGCCCTGTTTTGTACTTAAGTAGTAAACTCCAGTTGTGCGTCGGAGCTGACACACATACTTTTTTTTTATCTGTGTGTAAGCATATGTACCTATTATATTCATTTTTTGCAATTACCCACACGTTTGTGTTGTTATTGAGTGAATTAATACAGTAAAATGAAGTTTTTCAAAAAAATGGCATATGTATAGGTACATTATTTACATATGTGATAATGTGTTTATATCATGTGTTTTATTCATTTTTTGCCAATTCAATGTCAATTAGTACAGTAAAATGAAGGTTTTCCTAAAAAGTGTCATGTTTGCATGTTTGCATGTAGCGCCTATGAAACTTCTCTGGGCAAAAAAAAACATGTTAGCCACCGAATCAGGAAAAAGCGACACCTGATATTGTTTCTACTAATAATTATCTAAAATCTGAGATACAATTCTTTTGCGTCGCGACTGGGGCAATTTTGGCGGAAACCTTTACAATACTTACAGTTCGGGTGCGGAGTTTCACCCACAATCCTTATCTGTGGTTTCGCCCCAACACTTGGGTGCACCGCCACTCCGGCATCGGAGCGCCCCGCCGCGCTGCCGCCTTGCCTCTGTTGAATGATGAACGACTTCGTCCATTTGCCCCGGCGCGGTGTGGTGCGGGCGGTGCTGTGCAGTGTTTTCATCTCTCCTTCGAGGAGTTTACTTGCATTTAGTTTAGGTAATTAGTTCAAGATTAATAACTGTCCGGTGTAACCTACCTAGGCCATTTCACATGTCATTTTTACCTTCGAGCAACGAAGGAGTAAATAAAGTATACAGCTGTACTGTACTTACTTTTTCGCGAAGGCGTTTAATCAACAGCAAATCAACACTCGAAAAAATGTAAATAGTATGTAGCGCGCCGCGGTACGCTGTCATTCATTCTTCTTTCATCCGATCTTCTTTTCATCCATCAATTTCTTTTTCATGCGTAAGCTGTCATCCATCTGACAACATCAATCAAAAACCAAAAAATTATCATCATCAGCTCATAATATAATAAATTTAATAAATTCGTATCTTGATACTTTATAAAAGTCCCTTAACGAGTAAGATCAATTTATGTTTATTGGTGATTTGTTTTTAAATTTAAGTGTATGATGTTTTGACTCTTTTTATATTTCTTTCTAGGTCTTACTTCCATATTTAAATAATATTAACTGCATGTCCTAAAAAAAAAAGCGTCGGTGGCTCAACCGGTAACGACTCGGTCCATCTAACCAGAGGTACCGGGTTCAAATCTGGACGGCCAATGTACCAATGAGTTTTTCAAAAAAAAACTTACGTACATACTTACTGATTGCTTTAACGGTGAAGGAAAACATCGTGAGGAAACCTGCACACGCCTGCGAAGAAATTTGAAGGTTGTGTGTGAAGTCGACCAACCCGCACTGGGCCCACGTGGTCGACTAAGGCCTAATCGCCCTGATTCAGGGTAGGCTCGAGCCCCTCGGTGGGGACGTATATGGGCTGTAATGATGAACTGCATGTCCTGTCCACGATGGAGTTTTAATCCACGCCCTTATATAAAAAAAAAACGAAAAAAACGGAAGACTAAAGGTTGTCTGGAAGAGATCGCTTGTAAGCGATAAGACCGCCTATATGTACAACTTCCTTAATCATTGTATCTTTTTTTTTCTTTTATGTTGTGCAATAAAGTGTTTTCAATCAATCAATCAATCAACATTATATCTCCTACTCCTTCCGTCTTGTGACAAGTAAGAGAGAACTAAGCAACATTGATAGTAAGCTATCACTAGATGGCAGTCGTATCAGATGCTTTATAGGCGACTTGGTAAATCTTCTGACAGTGGAGTCCGCCACCAGATGGCTGTCATGTCAGATGCTTTATATATAGGCGACTGGTAAAATTTCTGAGAGTAGGGTCCGCCACTAGATGGCAGTCGTGTCAGATGCTTTATAGGCGACTGGTAAAACTTCTGACAGTGGAGTCCGCCTCTAGATGGCAGTCGTGTCAGATGCTTTATAGGCGACTGGTAAAACTTCTGACAGTAGAGTCCGCCACTTTATATGCGACTGATAACTTCCCGGCGGGGTCAATTGTAAGACTCGGTTTGGTTGGTGGTAGGGCATTTTCTAAGCCCGCCTGGCTAGCTACCACCATCTTATCTAAGTCTTGCCGCCAAATATCAATGTTGATATCATTGGTGTGTTCCGGCATGAAGATAAGATAGCCAGTTCCCCATTGCGTTGGGGATCTTGTTAAGCCCGCTTCCATCTTCGGCAACATCGTCACTTACCACCAGGCGATATGTTGTCAAGGGTTTACCAATTGTAAAAAAAAAAAAATTGTGTTTATCCTGTATGGAGTAATTATGGACTTTTTTTAAAATTCAACTACACGTCTTGTTTTTCTTTTATTACAAATTTGAGACCGTTTGACTCCATCTCAGCTGATGGAAAAGACAATTTAGTTGAGGGTATATATGCAAACTCAAATAATGTCTATTCACTCTCGCCTTGAAGATCCCCAAAGTGTAAAAGTCAAGAAACACAGATGCAGGCAATAAGTTCAATTTCATCACTGTCCGCACAATAAATGAGGAAGACGTGTATCGCTTTGTGCGGATAGGCTGAATATCAACAACAAAGGGATGGTACCTCTCCCTGCGTTTCGTTGACCGAAGGTGGAATGGAGTTGGAGGAATGTGGTCCTGTACTTCATATTAAGTAGTTAAATTGGAACAGTTATTCAGTTGTGAAGTTTGTTAAGTAATTTATCGCAATGGTTATGTTCAAATTTTATTTTGAAGTATTCTATTATCAATCGAGTCAGTCAGTATCTCGAGTGGCAACCGCACACTGGAAGACGCAGAGTAGGCATGCCTCTGACATGGTGGACTGACGCCCTGGTAAAGGTTTTGGGAAGCCGCTGAATGCGGGCAGCGCAGGACCGATCGTCGTGGAAATCCTCGGAGGAGGTCTTTGTCCAGCAGTTCCCGTCTTTCGGCTGATATGATGATGACGATGATGATGGTTATTAATCGAAAATGAGATTTACCTCCTTGATTATCATTTGATGAAACTTTTGAAATCCAAAATATTCTTCTTAAAAATCCTCCTACTACCACACGCTCGCTCATATCTTCCGATTACACTCGTATAAGTACCTATGCTTGCGGCCACGGAAACTACAGGTGTGTATCTGTCACCAGAAATGTGGGATTGCTCACGAACAAATATACAACATTTTCATCGCAAACGTTTTAACAATATAAAATTACTTATCATGTTCCATAGGCGCAAGCACCACAACCTATGAATAAAATTGTACGAAAAAGCTGTTTATTTTAATAAAAAGAAAACACTTGCTGACACACAAAAAACGCATATCTTGATATAAAAAGATTATGTGCGTTTAGCGTTAGTTACACAGCTCACATCGCAACATGAGAGTCTGGATATCCACCAGTTTCGACAGTTAGGTTCTTTTTCTGAGCAAGGAAACTTTAAAGAATGGTTTTAAAAAATGGTTTTTGTTTGTTACTATCTTCTATTTTTTCTACTAAATCTAGATTGTTTAGGAAACAAGGTAATATGCACCTCCAGACTCTCTTTCCATATTCATTATCAGATGTAGGTATACAAAACAATGGAAGATATGACAAATTACGCATATTATCAGGTCTTACACGTTTTTCTATAATTATTTAAGTTATTTTTATATTGTGTTACAATTGCAAGTTTCACTTTGTCGTAGACATTTAGAACTAATTACCCGACTACGTTTAGTAATAATAACTAGTATTTGATTGTCAACGAATGGCTGATACCCCAATAGATAAAGTTTCACAATGGAGTCTAATATGTGTATCAATGCATGTTACACGTGTTTTGTACCTCATCATCATATCAGCCGAAGGAAGTCCACTGCTGGACATAGGCCTCCCCCAAGGATCTCCACGATGACCGGTTCTGTTCTGTTCTTCTGTTTTGTACCTACTGGAATAAAATAAATAAAGCCAAATTTAATTTAAACTGTTCTCTTCGCTTGCTTGGGTGAAAGAGTCAAAAACTTTACAGAAAGACTTTCCTAGAAAGAAACTATAGTTTGTAGCCAATATAGATGCGACTTAGTGACCACCTTCAGAAGTTAACGTTGGAGTTCAAAACAGTAGTTTTTAGTGTTGTGTAAACTTTTATCGGTTGTGTCTGTGTAAGGTGCATTACACATTCGGGTCATAGTGTGAAGTTTATCACCGACGGAGGCGCGGGTGGCATGCTAAGGCGCGCTCAAATATGTACGTACATTCTAAATAACTTTTCTCTGTAGCTCCTCCTACACCACAGATGTCTAGTGAGTGCAGGCAGACAGAAATCTTTCTAGCCGGATACATGCAGCTCATGTACTTATGATCCCGCGCTTCTGACGTCGGGTCAGTCCACAGTCCACACTATTGTATTATCTTTGTGCTAAACATCATTGTTTTATTATTTAGAGAGGGGTGTAGATGATGGTAGTAAGTACCCTTAGCAAAGGCCTTCCGAAGATGTGCCGTAACTGTGTCATCGTTCACTACCTGGGAAGTGGAAAGTGTGCTACGCTACATTAACTCCCTAAACGCGGTTTTAAGAACTTTAAACCGCATCCGTTGCGTAGACCACTAACCACAGTCCACCTCGCTTCCCATCAGGAGGTCGCGGGTTCCGGGTTAAATTAGTAACACTCAATTTGGTTGGTGGTAGGGCATTTTCTAAGCCCGCCTGGCTAGCTACCACCATCTTATCTAAGTCTTGCCGCCAAACAACTATGTGAACAGCGTGATATGTTCTGGCATAAAAATAAGATAGCCAGTTCCCTTTTGGGTAGGGGAATCTTGGTAAGCCCGCATTCAACTTCAGCATCATTGTAATTTACCATCAGGTGAGATGATGCCTACAATTGTGGATAAAAAAAGTTGTTTTGTGCATTCCCTCTCATACATCTACCAGATACGCTAAACTACCAGGTTTATGATATAGCGTCCCCACTCACCGACAGCCAGGTCATATAGTGAGGGCCGCTATTCCTACCATCGCCGTGAGGCGAGGGCATTCTTACCATCGCCGTGAGGCGAGGGCATTCCTACCATCGCTGTGAGGCGAGGGCAAGAACCAACTACGGTAGGTCTTTCCACCAAGGTGTTTGTTCTGGTACTTTGCAAGGCGAGTGCCTCGTGGAAATGAACCACTACCTACTCTCCAGGTGGGTCCCGGAGCTGAGCACGATCACTTCCCGCGGCTTTCGCTGTTGGCGGTTCGATATCCGCTCGGGACGCCAGAGAAGCTGGTTCCCACATCTCCAGTGTGGCACTGGAGCTGTTGGCGCGCTCACTTCCCGGCGCTTATCGCACCTGTCCAGACTTACTGCTACGCTGCTGGATCGGTATACTAGCGTAGCTCTACTTACTGTCCAGGCAAGTGCCGGAGATGCTTCCCCGCCAGTAAACAAACTAGCAGTTCCACTTAATGGACAACTCACTTGCACCGCGTTTTTTTCGTTTTGTTATTTGTTGCTTTGTACAGTGATATAACTTCAGTCTGCTTATTCTATGTAGTTTAGATCTTTACGAAATCTTTATTTGTGATTTTGTTACGTAATCCATGCGGCCAACAACTTGAATTCCTCCTTCGTGTCTTTTTATAAGGCTACTAAATACTAGCATTTGTCGTTGATGTCTTATAAAAGAAATGACATTTCGAAACCCAAAAAACTTTTAGGTACAAGCTTTTAATATTGCATTGTCACGCGATATACAAATGCATGCAAAATTTCAGCTCAATCGGAAACCGGGAAGTGGGTCTAATTTAACTTGCAAGATTTCATTACAGACACCGGGACAGATGAAACTAAATAAAAGCTTGTAATAGAACATCAAGGAGCGTGCCTCTGTCTAAAGTACACTAGTAGTACAGTATTTTAGTGGAAGAAATGGATACCTAGCAATAAGGTCGCCTATAACATAATAATATTTCGTCTATGTTGTTAAATTATTTTTATGTTGTGATGGAATAAAGAAAATTGTATTTAATTATAGGTACGCTATGTGATTGAACTATAACACATTGCACTGTAACACTTTAAACTTTCACGATTATTCATAATGACCAAATTGAAACCGGGACTTCACTTGACCCTTACTTTTTAAGTGGAATGTGTGGTGACCCTTATCATTCACAAAATGAAGTGAGGGTAGATTGAGGTGTTCCTGCGATGCGCCGGCGGCGATTACACGGCGGCTTCAGTCTGCTCTCGACCACGGCTATCGAAGCATAATCGAAACGTTGAGATAAAAACAACATCAATACCTGCTCATGTGTTATAAAAATCGCGTCAAGTCCCGCTTTCAATTTTGACATTGCACTGTGTCTACTTGTTGTCACCGTCAAAGGCATAAATATTTAATAACTAGCTTTTGCCCGCGGCTTCGCCCACGTGGACATAGCTTTTATGACTCTTTTTGAGGGTGAGTGGTGCGCGAGCCGCAATTAGCTCGCAAGCGTGGACATGAGTTTTCACCAGGTACCTCAGGAACTGTATCGGGCTATTCGGATTAGCAGTCTTTGTCACTTCCCACCCCCTCAACAAATTCTATACAAAAAATCACTTTAATCCGTTGCTCCGTTGCGACGCCACCGACGTGCGCGAGCGTAGAAAACAGTTGTCCCCAGATCCCTCGGGAACTATGTCAGGATATACTTATTAGTAAATTATATCATTTTCCACCTCATCTCTGTGCTAAAAATCCATTTTTTCGTTACGATTTTAAATAAAACGAACAAAGAGTATTGTTTTAGTTTCCTCAGGAACTGCATCGGACTATGATAATTTCCACAGATAAAAGGTTGACTATTTCACTCCCAGTGATACAGGCTACCTGCATGCCAAATTTCATCAAGATTGGTAGAGGTGTTGAAGTGTGAATAGGTAACAAACAAACAAACACATTTTCACATCTATCTATAATATAATAAAACTGTAACGGGGCCGTGTCTGTACATGAAATATTTTTGGAAAATAATAACTGTGGTGGACATTACTAACGATACAGAGGCCAAAACAACAACTTTTGGAATTTTTGTCTGTCTGTCTGTCTGTCTGTCTGTCTGTATGTTCGCGCATCACGCAAAAACTACTGGGCCGATTTTGATGAAATTTTGTATGGTGGTTCCTTAGAGCCCGGGTTAACATATAGGATACTTTTTATCCCAGAAAATTCAAGAGTTCCCGTGGGAAAATCAAAAGTATTCATTTATAGAATGGCTCATCACGCAAATGTGGCTTGACCTATTACAATCAAATTTTACACGTTGATATCCTTATCGCGAACTAAAACTGGGACATTGTGAATCCCAAAAAAAATTTGGGTTCCTACAGGAATGCAAAAAATTGTATCTTTAGAATGACTCAACGTAACAATATGAAACCTTTACATTGGGATGGGGTGTTTTGACCATCATTGTATAGTCGGGTATTCGTTATCCCGGAAAACTAAAGAGGTCCCGTGGGAAATTATCTATCAATACTTACAATAATAACAAAAGAGTAATTTTTTCTATATATTAGCTACACATACCACACATTATAATGATAGCAGCAGAATGTCAATAGATGGCACTGCAGGGATAATAAAACGCGCTTAAGTTGTATTAAAACATTAAAATATTATTTCATACTTTTGAGTGGATTTCTTTTATGTATTTTTCAGCATACGCTACTTTAAACTCTGAAACTATGGTACGTAGAGATGTGTTTCATAGACGAACAGAGAGGTATTTTTTTACAGATTCCAATCGGTAAAAAAATAAAAACACATAAATCGAGTTTAGCATCTTTTAACAGGAGGCACAGATATGGGAACTCTTCTAACGGCGACTATTTGCGTGTGGCAGTTGCTCTCCGCCTGCAATATCAATATCTGTGAACCTCATCAATGTATTTGCGGGTCCTCAGTGGAGGCAATTGGCCATCACTCACTGAGTTGCAGTCGTGTTTGTGAATATTGCCACGTCACCAATTCCTTAATGACCTCACTCGGAGGGCACTGGTCTCGGCCAGATGGAATATTCCATCTTTGATGCAGCCGCCGGCCGGGCTTTAGTCGATCTGATGGCAAAAGGCCGGAGGGTTTAAACAGGTGTTATGGCAAAGAGGAAGCCACTTTTTCTGCCTCACTCCTCACCCGTACGGTACTGCTCAATTTGCGGTGAGAAAGAAGCATAATAAGTACTCGGTCTTGGAGGCAAATTACTGCTTTGTTCCGCTGGTCTGTGAGACAACCGGCTGCTGAACCCTCAGAGGCCTTTGCCTTCACAAAGGAGATTGGCCTTCGCCTTCGAGAGAGATGTGACGTGAGGTCTTACCTGCTGCTAAGGTTGTCTATTGCCATCCAGCGCGGCAACGAGAAGTGCGTCTTGGGCTCCTTTGGAGCTGATACGACTCGAGGATTTGACCCATATTAATATTGTTAGGAAATTTTATTACTAGATTGATACCTATAATGATTTGAATTAGTTTTTTGATAATATAGGTATATGTGTAATTTCATCATATCAGTTTATATACGTCCCCACCAAGGGGCTCGACCTGCCCTGAGTTAGGGCGATCTGGCCTTAGACGATCACGCGGGCCCATTGCAGGTTGATTGACTTCAAACATAAGCATCGAGTTTCTTCGCAGGCGTGTGAAGGTTTCCTCACGATGTTTTTCTCACCGTAAGAGCGTCGGATAAACGTACATACCAGTATGAAATCGATATTCGTATAGATATTGGTAAGTGGCAGGATACGAACCACGGCCTTCCGAACAGGAGGTATTGGCCCTAACCGTTTTACCACCGACGCTCTATATTTTATTTAATATTTAGAAATCCTTACTTAGTATTATAAATGTGAAAATGTGTTTGTTTGTTTGTATCCTATTCACACTTCAACACCTCTACCAATCTTGATGAAATTTGGCATGCAGGTAGCCTGTATCACTGGGAATGAAAAAGTCAACCTTTTATCTGTGGAAATTATCATAGCCCGATGCAGTTCCAGAGGAAACTAAAACAATACTCTTTGTTCGTTTTATTTAAAATCGTAACGAAAAAATGGATTGGTGTGATTTTTAGCAGATGAGGTGGAAAATAATATAATTTACTAATAAGTATATCCTGACATAGTTCCCGAGGGATCTGGGGACAACTGTTTTCTACGCTCGCGCACGTCGGTGGCGTCGCAACGGAGCAACGGATTAAAGTGATTTTTTGTATAGAATTTGTTGAGGGGGTGAGAAGTGACAAAGACTGCTAATCCGAATAGCCCGATACAGTTCCTGAGGTACCTGGAGAAAACTCATGTCCACGCTTGCGAGCTGATTGCGGCTCGCGCACCACTCACCCTCAAAAAGAGTCATAAAAGCTATGTCCACGTGGGCGAAGCCGCGGGCAAAAGCTAGTTTATAATATAAAGTAAGGATTTCTAAATCTTAAATAAAATATAGAGCGTCGGTGGCAAAACGGTTAGGGCCACTACCTCCTGTCCGGAAAGCCATGGTTCGAATCCTGCCACTTACCAATATCTATATGAATATCGATTTCATACTGGTATGTATGTTTATCCGACGCTCTTACGGTGAGAAAAACATCGTTAGGAAACCTGCACACGCCTGCGAAGAAATTCGAAGCTTATGTGTGAAGTCAATCAACCCGCAATGGGCCCGCGTGATCGTCTAAGGCCAGATCGCCCTAACTCAGGGCAGGTCGAGCCCCTTGGTGGGGACGTATATAAACTGATATGATGAAATATTATCAAAAAACTAATTCAAATCATTATAGGTAATAAAATTTCCTAACAATATTAATATGGGTCAAATCCTCGAGTCGTATCAGCTCCAAAGGAGCCCAAGACGAACTTCTCGTTGCCGCGCTGGATGGCAATAGACAACCTTAGCAGCAGGTAGGACCTCACGTCACATCTCCTCTCTCGAAGGCGACGGCCAATCTCCTTTGTGAAGGCAAAGGCCTCTGAGGGTTCAGCAGCCGGTTGTCTCACAGACCAGCGGCTCAAAGCAGTAATTTGCTTCCAAGACCGAGGACTTATTATGCTTCTTTCTCGCCGCAAATTGAGCAGCAGTATCGTACGGGTGAGGAGTGACACAGAAAAAGTGGCGTCTCAAAGCAGACACGTTCCTCTCTGCCATAGCACCTGTTTAAGCCCTCCGGCCTTTTGCCATCACCTCGACTAAAGCCCGGGGGCTGCATCAAAGATGGAATATTCCATCTGGCCGATACCAATGCCCTCCAAATCATTAAGGAATTGGTGACGTGGGAATCTTTACAAACTACGACCGCAACTCAGTGAGTGATGGCCAATTTCCTCCACCGTGGACCAGCAAATACATTGATGAGGTTCACAGATATTGATATTGCAGACGGAGAGCAACTGTCACACGCAAATAGTCGCCGTCAGAAGAGTTCCCATATCTGTGCCTCCTGTAAAAGATGCTAAACTCGATTTATGTGTTTTTATTTTTTTTACACGATTGGAATCTGTAAAAAAGTACCTATTTGTTCGTCTATAAAACACATCGCTACGTGCCATAGTTCCAGAGAGTTGTGTACAGTAGCGTATGCTGAAAAATCATCATATTAGCTCATATACGTCCCTACCGAGGCTCTCGAGCCTACCCTGAATTAGGGCGATCGGGCCTTAGTCGGCCACGCGGGTCCAGTGCGGGTTGATCGACTTCACACACAACCTGCGAGTTTCTCCGTAGGCGTGTGCAGGTTTCCTCACGATGTTTTCCTTCACCGTTAAAGCAATCGGTAAGTATGTACGTAAGTTTTGAAAAACTTATTGGTACATTGGCCGTCTAGATTTGAACCCAGTACCTCTGGTTAGAAGAACCGAGTCATTACCGGTTGAGCCACCGACGCTTTTGTATGCTGAAAAATACATAAAAATAATCCACTCAAAGTATGAAATAATATTTTAATGTTTTAATACAACTTAAGCGCGTTTTATTATCCCTGCAGTGCCATCTATTGACATTCTGCTGCTATGATTATAATGTGTGGTATGTGTATCTAATATGTGGAAAAAAGTACTCTGTTGTGATTATTGTAAGTATCGATAGATAATTTCCCACGGGACCTCTTTAGTTTTTCGGGATAAAGAATACCCGACTATACAATGATGGTCAAAACACCCCATCCCAATATAACTGTTTCATATTGTTACGTTGAGCCATTTTAAAGATGCATGTTTTTTCCATTCCTGCAGGAACCCTTAATTTTTTTGGGATTCACAATGTCCCAGTTTTAGTGCGCGATAAGGGTATCAACGTGTAAAATTTGATTGTAATAGGTCAAGCCACATTTGCGTGGTGAGCCATTCCATAAATGAATACTTTTGATTTTCCCACGGGAACTCTTGAATTTTCCGGGACAAAAAGTATCCTATATGTTAACCCGGGCTATAAGGAACCACCATACAAAATTTCATCAAAATCGGCCTGGTAGTTTTTGCGTGATGCGCGAACATACAGACAGACAGACAGACAGACAGACAGACAAAAATTCCAAAAATTGTTGTTTTGGCCTCTGTATCGTTAGTAATGTCCACCGCAGTTATTATTTTCCAAAAATATTTCATGTACAGACACGGCCCTGTTACAGTTTTATTATATTATATAGATAGATATAGCGTCCTTTGTAACTCGGCTTACAAATCGACAAGACGTTTTCACTTTTTGTAAAATTCTAATCTTTTAATGTTTTTGGGTTAATAAGAACTACAATCGGGGACATTTCAACTTCGTGGTCTTATTTAGTGGTTAGTGATAGTGTATTAGTGTGTACTCAGATTAAACAATTTGTACGGCAGCCTGCACTTAACTTTTTTCATTATTTTTTTAAACAAAATTGAATTATTTTTAAATAATTTTGAAGAATTGATAAATCATGACCAAATATATACTTATTCATATTACATATCAATTCAATAGTGAGTAAATTGCAAGTTTCAATTTCATTTGTAGAAGAACCAAACAAACATGATTTTACGCAGATCAATGGGTATCTTATACGATGGAATAACACTATGTAATAGATAAACAGAACAAACTCCGACATGCAAACTTTCATCAAAACCTTTAGTGCCCTTTTTGAGAAAAAAACAAATTTCAGTTTTTGTTGTATGACAGCTACTCTTCGATTTGACGGTACGAAGAAGTTTTTGATAATCCCTCTATGAAATATTTTGAAACTCTCAAGTTCAAAATTTGATTCCATTCGGACTAAAGATGCCTCCAGAGCCAAGCGTGAAGGACGACCGCACGGACGCACGGACGGAATTGAGGTATTAGTTTTTTCGGTATTCTTGATATAGAACACATTTGCACGAAAATTGGAAATTCGCTATAACGTAACGGCCTCTACCTTACGTACGTACCTACTGTACTACGCAGTCGAGAAAGTAAAAAAAATGGAGTATTTTTAGATAATATATTATTTCACAAAATAACCGATCGATTTGGCTGAAGTTCATTTTGAACTAGATATTACTTACTGAAACGAAAACTCCTTTTCGTCACAAATTAAATCTGTTTGGTTCGTTTTTTGGCTAGCCGGAAAATGTAAGGAAAACTTTGAAAATAGAAGGTGTGATATTTTGATAGATAAAAAGAAGAGATGGTCGATGAATTTCATCTGGAATTGATTGATACCGTATATTTTTTTTTACAAATTGTACCCATGTTGTTTGTCAGAGGTAACAAGTTTATTTTCGGTAGTGCTACATGTTTTGTTTGACTCTGTTGTGATCCTCAACTTTTATTTCATAGGGCATCAACCTACGGGTTAACTGCACCCAAGTGCTACCGCCACAGAGTACCAGTACCAGTGTATAGTCAGCCCTGGGTCGCAGCAGTCACACTGCGAAATTCATGTAGAATTCGCCGTACCACGCAAGGCGCCGTACCAGCCGCATAAAGGGAATTTTTATTTCCACTATTTTATCGCCTTTTAACCGATACTTCCACTGGTCGCTGCTACTGCTGTACGGAGTTCTCATATAAATTACTTACCTGTGTTCACCAGATTTTTTTGATTTTTTTTATTAGCAATCGTTCTGTGTGCCTCCAAGGTTATCCTTATAACCTCGGGGTAATTTCATCTACATATATTAGACCCTAAGTTCCATATCTGTATTTAAGATGGTAATTTATTTGGATACTGGAGAGCGACGATCGTTGCCTGACCGGCATTTAACTAAATTCTTTAACACTTAAATTTTAAATTTTACTTAAGAATCTTAAATTTTCCTAGTACAAATTAAAATGTTAATTGTTTAATCTTACTTATGCCTTTAACGACCATCTCTTTTATAACCTGTTTATCATATTTTTTATAGCCTGTTTACTTTATTTTTATTATTAAATATATATTCCGATTTACCTCACAAAATATTATCTTTTCATACATCCGCATTAGGCCCTAAATCCAAATTCTACGTTTTATGTGGTGGAACTATAGCAAGTATTTCAAATCAATTTATTTAATTTTCGCTACAGTATGTACGATGATATCAGTCAATAGATAAGACATCTAGAGCTGCGAACTAGAGCTCCGTTCATTTTGCAAAGGTGATCACAGATACTAAGAAGTTATATTCAAAATATTGTACATATTACCGTAACTATCGGGTTTGTTCTTTAAAATTGTATCAGATTTATTTCTTTATTCAATGTATTTTGTGAATGGTTGTTCAGAAAATTCGTTATATTGATTTCAGCGCGATTACCCCAGTATCGACAACCCAAAGGAAAGACGTTACACGTCTAAAACTGTTTTAAAACCCTGGAAATGTCTATTTTATTGATTTACTGACACCAGTGTTGGGATTTGATAAAATCACTTGGTTTTTGCAGAAAATTACAAAATTGAGTTTTTATTTAACATCCTCTTTGATCTAAATACCTTTACATATACTTACGCACAGATATAGGAATAATATATATTTTTGTGCACCCACGTGTTTCATTAACGGGACAGAAATATAAGACTTGTTGCTGAGAACGAAGAGCAATTTATCGAGGGATTTACATAATTAATACATTTAATAATATAAATCCATATATTATTAAATTTTCATTTCCGCCAACCCAAATTAGTGGTTTTTAGGGATCCATAGTCAACAAGGAACCCTCAAAGCACACCCTGAAAACTTCATACAACGGGCCAGAAATGACATTTCAAAAAAGGAAAGACGGAACAAAGAAAATGGCGGCGAAATCCTATACGTTGGACAACCATACTGTAATCAATCTGTATCAATCTGGGTGACGAGGGGATGAGGTCGTAATTTAGAGAGCGGCAGGGAGTGTCCATACTATATGTTAGTACTAATATATACTTTGCTCATAGTTTCGCCATGTCCGTCTGTCTGTTGTTCCGTGGCTTAGCTCAGAGACTCATTATGCTAGGAAACTGTGAATGAATTTACATATTAATCACGACGACGCAGTGGTAAACTAAATCCTGAAATACATTTTTGGTACCTTCCCTACACCAAAAGAGAGAATGATTTTTTTTCGTCTAATCTATTGTGTGGAGTATTGTTGTTAGTAAGACCACAGTCTAAGATGGATTCTTAGACTGTTCTAAATATTGCAGAACTGTGCAAACCATCTTTTGATTCAGAGATCCATTTGCGAAATATTTAGCTTTAAAGTGCTAGTTTTTGTTACAGTGAAGTGTCCCCCTAATAACTTAAGAAATCTAAGAAAAGTAGGACATATAAAGGTCAAACGCTTTTACGGTGAAGGAAAACATCGTGAGGTAACCTGCACACGCCTGTGGAGAAACTCGCAGGTTGTGTGTGAAGTCGACCAACCCGCACTGGGCCCGCGTGGTCGACTAAGGCCCGATCGCCCTAATTCAGGGTAGGCTCGAGCCCCTCGGTGGGGACAAATATAAGGTGATATGATGATACAGGTGTAACTTAAAGGTGTGGTGATATACAAAAGTGGGCTTCCACTTATCAAATTAAACAACTTCCTCCGAGAAACCTATGATCAATTCGTAATTACTTTTTTAACTTTCCATACAAAACCGGCCAATCAGCTGAGAAATATTAATATGAAATTTTTTTAAAAAAATTATTTACTTTAGTGAAGTTGTAGAACAAAAGTTGTTCAGTCTGTGCAAGCCTACCTTAAAGTATCACCACACCTTTATGATTCATCCTGTATAATCAATTTACAAGGGAAAATTATCACGGCTAATTAGGTTTTCCTATTGTAAGAGTAATATTCGACCAGTGTCTCAAGACTAAGGTAGTGTGTGTTGCCAATGATGACATACGGAACTGAGATATGGTCGTTTACTAGGGGCCTCAAAGGGCAATGGAGCGTGTTATCTTGAAGTTTCCCTACGCGTTTGTATCTGAACGTATGACGTACGTTCTGTACGTTAGTATGAGAAGATCTGTGGGAGAACCAAAGTAACCGTAAAAGCTCACAAAATCGCTAAACTTAAGACGAAGCATTGATTGGAACAGTTGTCTCTGATTTTTCTTTACATGTAAAGAGTAAAGAAAATAACCACACATTTGCACTTTCTTAATGTTTTCAAGCGACTTCCAAAAAGGAGGAGGTTCTCAATTCGTCTGTATGTTTTTTTTTTAATGTTTGTTACCTCAGAACTTTTGACTGGGTGAACCGATTTTTATGATTCTTTTTTTATTTGAAAGCTAGTGCTTCCCGTGTGGTCCCATATAATTTTTATCAAAATCGGTGTAGTACTTTAGTAGAAAATTAACTAAAACCAAAAATAATAATGCAAAATGTACTAATTTGTTGCGATGGAAGTCGGTTTTTTAACGTGTTTATTTCGTTTAGTTTCAATTTTCTGAATGAACGTATAAAAAATAATAACATTTCTCACTTTGTAGTATCATAACAAATATTTTTGTATATGTTTTTAAATCTCCTATACTTCAAAATATTAGTCCTAGAGTTGAAAGTAACGGTGTAGACCTAAGTTTGGGATTTTTTTTATATCGAGCCAAAACTGCTCAATCGTGATTCTAACATTTTTAGGAACATAATCAACAATAAGGGCATTCTTTTCAACCCTGGGTCTTCTATCGTTAAGGAGTAATTGACGTGAAAAATAACGAAAATCTGCAATATTACCGCCTTAAGTGACAGCGGGCAAGACAAATAGCTCGTAGAACAGATGGCCGAGTTCTCGAGTGTCAACCGCGCACCGGAAGACCTAACGTAGGAAGGCCTTCCATCTCGTGGACCAACTACCTGGTGAAGGTCGCGGGAAGCCGCTGGATGCTGGCAATGCAGGACTGGTCGTCGAGGAAATCCTAGGGAGAGGCGTTGGTCCAGCAGCAGACGTCTTTCGGCTGATATGATGATGGATCGACTAACATAAGTTGTGTAGTAGGATTTGTAAAAAGTTCATAGATTTTCCATACAAAATATTGTGTACCAACTGTTTTAATGACTGTTTTTTATTTAAATAACAATTTATTTATCGAAAAGACTAACGAAACTCTACTTGGCGCGTGATCCGACACACACTTAATCAGTTAAAAAAAAAAAAAAAGTAAAATCGAAAAATAAGAAATCAAGATGAACTTCTCTGTTTCCTTACAGAGAATCGACTTTTAAGTAAGACTAGCTGCGCCCGCAACTTCGACCGCGTGGAGATTTTGAACTTTCCACGGGAACTCTAGAATTTTCCGGAATAAAACGTATCATATTTGTTAACTGGGGCTATAATGAACCACCATACAAAATTTCATCAAAATCGGCTTGGTAGTTTTTGCGTGATGCGTGAACATACAGACAGACAGACAGACAAAAATTCCAAAATTTGTTGTTTTGGCCTCTATATCGTTAGAAATGGCCACAACAGTTATTATTTTCCAAAAATGATTCATGTACAGACACGGCCCCGTTACAGTTTTATTGTGGTTTTGTTATATGTATAGATTAGAAGACTTCTTGTTAGTTCCTGGAAGCCTAGTACTTACTTTTAATTTTGTTAGGAACACTGATGTAGGTAAGAACGCCTTTCATTTGTCTGTTCGTTCGTCAGTCCATCAGTTTGTCGGTCCGTCCCAACGGAACTTCGATTATTGAGCCTGCGTGCGCGCACGCGCCTTCCTACCCCTTGCACACCAATTCGTACAAAATTCTTGGAAGCTACACTATTAGTTACATATAACTTTCCTGAAACAGTATTGCTCTGTACTGAAATTTGATACTTTTAATATTTGATTTTTTAAAGTAGGTAATCTTTAAATAAATAAATAAATAAATATTCTGGGACAAATCACACATGGTCATCTGGCCCCAAAGTAGGATTCCCTGTGTTATGGGTTACCAGAGACTGATATACATACTTATATACGTTTAAATACATACATATATAGATATAATTTAACACCCAGACACAGAGCAAACAAATCTGCTCATCACACAAATGCTTGCCCTGGGTGGGGATCGAACCCACGACTCTCGGATCAGTAGTCAAGGGCACTAACCACTGAGCCACCGAGTCAGTCATGAGTCAGTCTTTACTATCCTTACTTATAATATCATAAATGTGAAAACGTGTTTGTTTGTTTGTTTGTTACCTTTTCACAATTCATAGCCTTGACCAAACTTAATAAAATTTTGCACATAGGTAGCCTGTGTCACAAGATAGGACATAGGCTACTTTTTATGCCGTGAAAATAGCATAGCCCGATGCAGTTCCTGAGGGAACTGAAAATATACTCTTTTTTGGTTAATTTCTTTAACATCGCAACGGAACAATGGATTGTTGTGATTT
The DNA here is from genome assembly GCA_947284805.1 of Coleophora flavipennella. Taxonomy (NCBI): domain Eukaryota; kingdom Metazoa; phylum Arthropoda; class Insecta; order Lepidoptera; family Coleophoridae; genus Coleophora; species Coleophora flavipennella. Next base: position 1,940,788 of record OX369302.1, read on the forward strand.
TTTGTGGGAAATGACATGATTTACTAAAAAGCATATCCTGACATAGTTCCCGAGGGATCTGGAAAAAAATTATGTCCACGCTCGCGAGCCGCTAGTGGCTCGCGCACCGTGCACCCTCTAAAACAGTCATTACAACGATGTCCACGCGGGCGAAGCCGCGGGCAAAAGCTAGTATTATATAAATGTGAAAATGTGTTTATTTGTTTGTTACCTTTTCACGCTTCAACGCCTTAACCAATCTTGATAAAATTTGGCATGCAGGTAGCCTGTGTCACTAAGAAGGCCATAGGCTACTTTTTATCCCGTGAAAATAGAATAGTCCGGTGCAGTTTCTGAGGGAACTGAAAATATACACTTTTTTTGGTTAGTTTTTTTAACATTGCAACGGAACAATGGATTGTTGTGATGTTTTGTGGGAAATGACATGATTTACTAAAAAGCATATCCTGACATAGTTCCCGAGGGATCTGGAAAAAAATTATGTCCACACTCGAGAGCCGTTAGTGGCTCGCGCACCGTGCACCCTCTAAAACACTCATTACAACGATGTCCACGCGGGCGAAGCCGCGGGCAAAAGCTAGTATTATGTAAATGTGAAAATGTGTTTATTTGTTTGTTACCTTTTCACGCTTCAACGCCTTAACCAATCTTGATAAAATTTGGCATGCAGGTAGCCTGTGTCACTAAGAAGGCCATAGGCTACTTTTTATCCCGTGAAAATAGAATAGTCCGGTGCAGTTTCTGAGGGAACTGAAAATATACACTTTTTTGGTTAGTTTTTTTAACATTGCAACGGAACAATGGATTGCTGTGATTTTTTGCACAGAGATGGCTGAGGGGGTAGGAAATGAAATAATTTACAAATTAGCATATCCTGACATGGTTTCCGAGGGATCTGGGGAAAACTCATTTCCGCGCTCGCGCACGTCAGCGTCGCGACGGAGCTACGGACTGAAGTGTTTTTTTGCATAGAATTGGTTGAGGGGGTGGGAAGTGACATAGACTTCTAATCAGAATAGCCCAATATCATTCCTTAGGGATCTGAGGAAAACTCATGTCCACGCTCGCGAGCCGCTTGCGGCTCGCGCACTACTCGCCCTAATAGACAGTCATTAAAACGATGTCCACGTGGGCAAAGCCGCGAGCAAAAGCTAGTAATATTATAAATGTGAAAATGTGTTTGTTTGTTACCTTTTCATGCTTCAACACCTTAATCAAACTTGATTAAGTTTGGCATGCAGGTAGCCTGTGTCACTGGGAAGGACATAAGCTACTTTTTATCCCGCGAAAATAGCAAAGTCCAATGTAGTTCCTGAGGGAACTGAAAATATACTCTTTTATTGCCTAATTACTTTGACATCGCAACGGAACAATGGATAATTTGTGTTTTTTGCACAGAAATGGTTGAGGAGGACGAAGATAAAATGACATAATTTCCCGAGGGATCTGGGGAAAACTCCTTTCCACGCTCGCGCAAGTCGGCATCGCAACGAAGCAATGAAGTGATTAAAGTGGTTTTTTTGCATAGAAATGGTGAACGGTGGGAAGTGGCATAAACTGTTATCAGAATATCCCGATATAGTTCCTGAGGGATCTAGAGGACAGTCATGTCTACGCTCGGTTCGCGCACTACTTACCCTCAAAGGCAGTCATAAAAACGATTTCCAGGCGGGCGAAGCTGCGGGCAAAAGCTAGTGATCATATATTTGCGCATGTTTGATAAAACTAATTTGAAATTTGCATTAAATAACTTTAGTTGCTCACCAGCCACCGCCTGCCCAACTGGAAGGACTGATCAGGAAAGTGACGCAATTGAATTACAAAACGTTTCCCAAATAAATTCATAGGCACCCACTGAATAACAGAGGAAACAAATGTCAGTGATTCTTTACTTTAGTAGTTGACGTGGGAACGAAAACTTTGCGCCAATCACAACGCGCCGTGCCGAGATGACGTGATAGAGCGGCGGCCTCATTGGTCAAGAGCAGGCGAGGAAGACGAATGGAGCCTTCGGTGTATGGCCGAGACCCGCGTCACCCGCTGTGGGTTCTATTAAATATTGAAAAGTAATACCTTTTGCGCACGTGTCACGTGCCGGGCCGAGGGAAGGTAACATCTTACTCCAGGGTTTTTATGCTGTGTTTGCTGTGTGAATAAATACACATCCTATCAGGTGTGGATTGCGAAACACGCAGTTTGTAAATTTAACTACGCAGTGAACTTCTTTCACCGTTCACCTGTGCCAGGTCCGCTGCTTTATGTACGATCTGTTTGCAACACCTTTATTTCTTAAATAGGGATGACGACAGCATCAGAAATAAATTATGTATCACGAAATTGCCCTCCTTCTTAAACATCGGAAAACCTTACTCGTTTTGTTATCCATCAAGTCTTCGATTTTTAATTCACCAAAATCACAAAATGAGTACATAAATGATGCTGCAAAACTATAACGTCACGCCAAGGTATTTCAAACATTTTTAGAACAAAATTTAGTTTCTGACAGATGATAAAAAGTAACTCAGATGACTAGCATTCGTCATCCCTATTGCCCTGCTTTTGAAAATTTCAAAAAACCTTACTCGTTTTGTTTTGCATCCATTTCATTTAATTAAATAAATTTTTTAAAAGTGTGATGCTAAACAATGAAGTCATTTTCAAAACAAATTTTGTTTTTAATAAAAAGTAACTCAATGACCAACATTTTTAAAATTTTTTCCTATTCAAAATTTGAGTGCGTTTGGCTGCACCTCACCTGATGGTAAGTGCCGATGCAACCGAGTATGTAACACGCAAGCTCAAATAGTACTTATTCACTCTCGTTCTGAAGGTACATCTTAATAAGTTACGATTTCTTCTTTATACACGAAATAGAAAACTCTGAACACTTTAATATTATAAGTAACATCACATTACTTAAAATAAAACATCCCTTGTTATTCTCGGTGCAATTTGCAAAGGTGCCCATAATACTCGGTGCATTTTCGCGCTAAATGGCGGAACGGAGTTTGAATTGATTAAGACATACTTTCTTAAGATCGATCGGAGGTAAGTAAAGTATAATAGGTATACAAAGATTTCTATTAGATACACAAATGCACAATAGGAACGCGAAATATTCCGCAAACATACCGGGCATTATTCACTCAACGCTGCTGGGCAAATTAGTGGCATTCCTGATGGGTGCGCGATCGGTCCCGCGCGCGTGTTGTCATTTCCCTGTTCAATCACAGATGATATACTAGTTACTTGTTGAATTTGCTGCGTGCACTGCACAACGAAACTCCCACGGTTTCATTAAAGTCAACTGCTTCTAAACTGTGTTAAGTTCGTAGAGGTACTCCTCCGAACGCGCACGAGTGTTACAAGAAAAATACTCTAACCTGAAAGTTAGTAACTTTGTTTTTGAATTTTTTGGCTTGTATACGTATACATGAATCCATTCTAAACTGACTGGAGTTCATGATGGACTCTAATGAAAATTGAACCGACAGTTTGTAGAAAACAAAGAAGAAATATACTTAGAGACCTACAAACTCTATTTTATTCAGTACTTTTGTTCAGTATTAAAAAAGCTACAAAATTTGCGAACTAGTCACAGATTTGTAAGCTCTCAGATACCATAAAATTCACTATTTATCAACCATTATGATTCAGCATAGAACCATAGCCATCCAACACAATAAATGGTCATTCTTTAGCGCCTACATGTTTTAGAATATCAAAATCCACTGAATATATGTTATGAACCTGATGTGATGTCTTGTTTACGAAAATGCCATTACTCAGCCATAATAAATCATTTCGGATAACATCTGTTTTTCATTTAACGCTCCCTGTACAATTATAAACAGTGTTTGGAATTCTCCCAGTATTTTCGCAATAAAAAACAGTGCGCATGGTTAAATTTTTTATTGCCTAATCAGCTTGACAAGAAAATTGGGTTAGTAATCAAACTAATTTTCTTGTCAAGATAAAAGCTGACAGACCGATGAGTCAGCAACTGAAGGTCAACTGACAATAGTCCATTATAGCGATACATTCATCAAACTGCTCATGGTCGGGTAAAAAAAAAACGATTTTTTGATATCGTCAACTGTATTTATATTCAACTGACAATAGATTTTATTGACAATCACTATGTTCTAGCATGCTTATTTCTAATCTCCTGAATTCTGCTCCTAATGCTATTGATGACACTCTGCCTATCATATGTCGTCCATTTTTCTTTGCGAGAATGACGTTCAACATATGTCAATATCGTAACCCTGGCATTCTTATCCAACCCAGGCCTCACATACGTACCGTTGTTGTGAAAAGCATTTGCTTTCGCGCCAGTTAATGAACAAACAGCCAACGCACTCTGTGAAAATATTTCGACAAGTAACATTCGCGCTAGCGTTTTGCAATCTTTAGACACCCTTAGACAGTGTGCCAGCCTTATAGAATTAATAAACACCTTACTTCCAGAGATAAGCTCTTCAAGACCAAGTTCCGGGTCATTTTCGCGGTACTTCAAAGTCCATCGAGTATCATTTGGATCGTAGTCTGGTGGTAGGACAAAGTTTCGCAAATTACGTGGTTTCTTCGGAGCTTTTTCATCTTTATCTTCAATATCATCTTCATCTTCATCTTTATCATCATTGCTACTGCTTTTGACATCATTCCGCACCTCTACATCAGGAGTTTCCGCCTCATCTTGTTTTTCTTTGTTTAATTCCAATTTTTTTGAACTGGAGGAATTCCTAATGCGTTTTACCAATTTTATAGACTGCTCGAACGATTTGTGGACCTCTAAAACCCTCTCTGAAGAATTTATTTCACATTTTTCCATCTTTTCAAAAATACGAGCTATAAAATTGGCTTGAGTGCGGATCCTATCTGTTGGATGACCAACTGGCGGGGCTGTATTTTCTGTACTTACTCCTGGAGAACCGCTTCGATCACTATCATCATCTCGCGCCGATGACACCTCCACTGTATCTTCATTTCCTTCTGGCTCATCGACGATCATTGGCTGGATTTCTGAACCCTGGGACCCATGCGAAAGTTGGGGGGGCTCTGCTACTGAAGATTCTTCAGAGTCTTTTCCTGTAGGCAGAACTTGTGGATTGTCTTGATCAACTTCTGAAGCTTTTAGAATTTCACTGTTATCATTGATGTTTATAACCTGATTTTCATTACTCGATTTCAGAAGGTGTTTTTTCAGGGAGTTTAGAAACTCTCGAGAAATATGACAAGGTTTTTTCACGATTTTTTCGCAATCATATTCAGAGTCTTTACAATAGTCAGGTATTCGCTGAAGATACGGATATACAAACGCTTTATTTTTAGCTGATATTTTATTAGGAATAGAACCTCCATTAGTCCTCTCTACCCGTTGCTTGTATTGAGATTCTGACGTTCGAGGACGTTTTAGCGAAGTATTTCCTGGAAAAAAAAGTTTTATTACTTTGCGTAAGATCGTAACATTTCATTATGTTACCAATTTAAATTTACATCACCCACTATTTCCAACAGATGTGCACAAATCCTCAGCTGCGACGCCATATTTCTTCTCCACGATATAAAACTTAGCATCTTTGTAAGTATCTGGAAAAAATAAACATCGAGTTACCGATTTACAATAACTTCACTGCAAAAATTGATATGCTAAATTTAGTATGCTAATGAGTAGTCTACTACTCACATGTTTCAAGTTTCACAACAGCCAGATGGAGAGTCCATTTTTCCGATGGCTGCTCCTTGTCCTCGACCCGTCTCCGTGTTACCGACGAGCGCTCGTTAGGATACGCGACGATACTCTGCTCGTTGCCGACTCTGCGTACTCGTATCCAAGAATGTGGTACACAGACAAATTCACCGATATCCTCACAAGGTTGTTCAAAAAAACGGACTACTGCATATTGATACTCTTTGGCATCTAACTGGAAAATTAAATAGACCAAACTGATAATTGTGCGTGAAATCAGTGACGCAGCGCTTGAAGTAGCCTTGAAATCACCTTACTGGCCTCATACTGATTTTCAGTCAAATAATCTAAAGATTCAACATTGTACGCTCACCTGCATTGCGGCGTAGTAGTATTGTTTCTATCCTGACTCACAATAAGCTCATAAATGTGAAAATAACGTTCAATTCCACTTGAGCACGTTTGCTTCGTACGCCCGCCGGCCGCGGTTTACTATTAGAAACTTTGTATGTGTGTTTTTATACCAAGAGCAGCCAACGCGTTGTTATGAGAGAGAGAGGAAGTCATATTACGTTGGTCTATTCTCTTTACGATCAATAAAGGCCCACACCAATGTAATAAAACACTCTGGTTATAACGCGAAATTTCTGGACTATAAATAATCGACAACTATGGCGTGGAGAAATGTTACGCTGGGGAGACTTTGGTATATTTCGGTCTCGGTAGCTAGCGCTATTGACTATAGAATAAACATAGTCCTTCAGTCGATAAGGTAGCAAGCGAATAATATGTTATCTGTTAATATACAGTTTGCTCTGAAATAAGGTCACAAAAATAACAGTACACGTGACGCATAGAATATATTTTTTGTACAGACGCATAGCGATGCTACAGAACTAGTTTTTTAAATTCACTAAGTAGAACACATTTCCTTTACACTTTGGTTTACTTTATTTTGCAAAAGATTTGTGGTCAAACCAGAAGACTTTTCGCTTCTAGATTTGTTTTGTCACCTTCTTATCAAAGGTTATCTGTCCCTGTACATAAACAACAAAAGAGGTCAGGATTATTTGACCTCATCAAGCCGTCCCTGCAACGTTCCGCTGATTTCAAATATAAATAATTATAAATGTTGATTGTTGCGACATTTCAAACTGTTCACGACTGTACGAATTCATTCTGGTTCATTGATTATGCATGGTTCAGTCTCGAAAAACAAGTTTGGCATTATAATTTATTATGATTAAAGACTTATGGTACACGATTTTACATATTTATGCGTATTATTTGTCTATTTCTTTAACTCATGAATATCTTTGGCGTTACAAAAACTTGTTTGTTCATACTTCTTTGAATTATCATTACTCACAATAGTCTAATGATGGCATATAACTACAAGTGACAAAACTTTCCTAGAAACTTGTTTTAGGTCATGTTGCTCCTTCATAATCGTGAGTCGTCAAGTTTGTAAGAATAAGAATGCATTCGAACTGAACAAAAAATGCCCTTCATATGACCTACGATAGAAAAATTGTTATTTACTGCTCAAAGATTATCATGGTCCAAAGTTTAATAACAGTCGTGATAATAAGCTTTGTATGTAAATTGCAGGAATGAATGTGTTCCTACATGGCGAGCACAAAGGGAGATATCTCCGCCAGGCGAGGTGGTGTGCCTGGGGTCCGGCCGTGGACCAACCGTATGTAATTCCATATAGTATGATCGATGGTTCAGTCTTGAGTTGAGGTTATGTAGTTGTATGTGGCGGGTACTGCAGATGTCGCCACATTACTCCCCCTCCGAGACCGGAGGTCGATATCCATATTGAGTTGGCTGTCCAATGTTGCGGGTGCGGCGGAGCGACGATACGCGTCGCGATGCGACGTCTGCGGTGAGTCGAGACGCCAGGCCAATGTTGCTCTACTCGAGTCCACGGTGAGTCGGGACGAGGAGGTGGTTCAGGCGTACGGTGCAAGGGAAGCAGGCTACGTGGAGCGCGTGCTCTACAGCGTGAGCTGCCGACAACTTGCTGCCTGAAGAGTGAAGCTGCAGGTCCTTGATGCTGCGTTGATGGCTGCGAACCTGATGAGGCTTCGGGTTGAAGTACACAGGGCCAGGAAGCTCGATATGACGGCTGCGATGGTCCTGGTAAACTTCGCATTGGACTGCTATGCTGCAGTTGGCTTGCTTTACCGGCTGGAGGTCTGTTGAGGAGTTGTTGCCGAAGGTGCGTCAATGTTCAGCGTCGGGTCACCAATGTAGGAATGAATGTGTTCCTACATGGCGAGCACAAAGGGAGATATCTCCGCCAGGCGAGGTGGTGTGCCTGGGGTCCGGCCGTGGACCAACCGTATGTAATTCCATATAGTATGATCGATGGTTCAGTCTTGAGTTGAGGTTATGTAGTTGTATGTGGCGGGTACTGCAGATGTCGCCACATAAATTTAGAAATCTGACAACTATACTGAGACAACTAGGCCATGCATTAACTTTGTCCAGCGGGACCTTCCATTATATTCGGTATTTTTCTGGTACGTACAGAGCAGGGACTTTTTGCGTTGGCAAGGGCCCTTATCATTTTTTGTACTTGTGCAGGAAATAACAATGTACAGGGTGCTGTAGTTTGTCCTTACTACGATAGTAACAGAGCTACTAGATAAAATATCCGGTTTTGTTCCAGTTAAGAGAAGTACTTCCATGAACAATTGAAAAGAGTCAATTAAGAACACCAGGTCAAGAACATTAGATTCAATTGAGCACTTCTGACAATTGCTGTTAGCGTCTTTAATTTGTGTGCTAGTTATGAATGGAAATATTATTTTACTATGTTGTTTCTAAAGGGAAGTACCGAAGGATTTGAGGAAAACCAAATAATGATTTCATAATACACAATTATTTAATTGTTCCCTGATTAAACAAAATGATTTAAAGGGGATAAACATGATTAAAAATGATTCAATTTTCAACATTTCAAATCATTTCAAATACTGCTCCTTATGGGAGTTAAATCATTTCTAATCATGTTGTTTATTAAGGGTTTACTAATAAGCATAAAATTATCCCGTTATTTCGTAGAAACACTGATATGACCACAGGTGTCTTTCAAAAAAACATACGCATTTGCAAACTATACCTATCAGCCTTTACTGCGAGGTGTGCTTACTCTAAATACATCATGATAAGCACAGAACTGCTGATTCAGGGTAGGCTCGAGCCCCTCGGTGGGGACGCATATGAGCTGTAATGATGATGATGATGAAGCACAGAACTCATTAAAAGTAAAATACAATCTAATTAACCTAATTTGTATACATAACCCGTAATCAGTTGCACAGTTGCATGATAATATTGTTATCTAGAGACTCGGTAGTGCCTGGAGCCAAGTCCAATTTAAACGATTTTTGTTTTACCATATTTGTTTCTCATATCCTGAATTTTTGTACGAATACTGCTCATGATTCCAGCTGTGTCTGAGGTGTTCCATTTCCTTTCCTTCCCATACTTATCAATAAACGCCAACAAGGCCAATCTCGAATCCTTATCCAATCCAGGTCTAACATCAATCTTCACGTTATTGAACGCTCTGGCTTTTGAGCCTGTTGGAGAGCATACGCTCAGGGCGTTCTTGCTGAAAATTGCGGTCAGTAGCGACCTTGTTAGTGTCCTGCAGTCATTAGATGACCGTATGCACTTATTGTATTCATCTATGCTGACATAGACGCGACTTCGAGGTATCAGTTCCATCAGGTTTGGTCCAGGCTCTCGGTGTTTTAAAGTCCATCTGGAGTCGTTTGAATCGTACTCCGGTGGTAGAACAAACGTGTGTCTTCGTTTGCTTTTTTTCGGCGAGTTTTTGACACTGGGGTTGTTTTTTTGGTCGCTGGTAGAATTCTGCTCTGGCGCTGGGACTGGTGTCTCTTGAACCTGTGGAACCTCTGGTGCTTCAGACGTAGGATTTGTAAGGGATTCAATAACATTGATTTTTTCGGTCTTGTTCAATAGTGTCTCGTACAGCTTAAGACATCCCAAAGTAGAAACTCGCAAGTTATTATGATATTCTTCGGTATTGAGAAAATTTTTGTACATTTTAGTAAGAAGAAGACCATGAACCTCCAGCAATTCATCCTCTGTTATTTTAGAAAGCTTCTCCTGGACTTCTGGCATAAGATTATGAGCATCCATTGATCTCTCATCTGTAATGCTTACAAGAGTATCTTCGTCACTGTAATCCTCGTTCATGCAGTCTGAATCATCTGCAGAAACGTTGTCCGAAGGTTCATCATCATAGACCATACCAGAATCTGGAACCTCTGGGGACTCTTGTTCTTTTGTTGGATGTTTCTCTGTTTCATACCCACTTCCTATTGATTCTGGAGAACTTTGAGTTCCATTATTGTGGTGATCGTCTGATTCCATTTCCGTAGCCTGGTCAGCCACCAGTTTCTTAGACTCTGGGTGTTGGTAGACATTCTTCTCCGGAACCTTGGATTGTGGCTCCTGGGATTCAGATGAAGCCTGAGTCTCTGAATCTGGGCAAGTTGCAGGATCTGCGAGTATGTCAATACACCTCATGGGACCCAGGCTTAGCTTTGCAAGTAGATCTTTGCGTGAATTGTTTGTTCGATCGTTCGAAACCTGTTGGTTTGTTTCCGGCGAAGCAACGGGTCTTTCAGCGACTTGAGGCGTAGGATTGCTTTGGGGTTCGGGAGGCTTGACTGTACGCGGATCTTGATAACTCGGTGGGTCTTGTATTTGCGAAGCTGCGACTGAAGGCACAGTAACATGCCGCATCAGCTCGGGGATTTGGTATGTGCTTACCATTGGCCGTTGATTTTGACGTGGAAGAAACTGGTTGAGGATGATTTGATTTGGTTGATGTGGAACATAACCAGGCATAGGATTTGGGAGGTAGCTTCTCTGATCAATGTATGGCATGTTAGGTCGATTAATCATATCTTGCATTCGCGAGATTTGCTGTAAGTACTGCAATTGAGAGGGTTCATAAAAACGAGCCTGGTGAGTCAAGTGCGAGAGATTTTGAGCAGCAGATGTGTTCATACTTTGAAGATGTCTTTGGTCTTCAACATTACCAGCATAATTCGGTGGTTGCTTGTTGTACAAGGATTGCTGCGACGTAGGTATATTTTTGGTGATGCTTTCTACACGAGCTTTCTTCTCAGCAGGGTTATTTATCGCTGCCGAAGACTTTCTTCTGATGGCAGGTATCTGTAGCTGAGAGGATAGATTAATTGGAGTTGGTGTATAGTAAGTAGTAGATGGTATAGTTTTCCCAAGGCCTTGAAGGTGCCAGTTTTTATCGCTGTTAGACACTTCAGAGCTGGATCCAACTGTCTTTTGCAATTGAGGTTTCGAAGATGCACTGACTGGTTGAGCATAATCATAAGGTGGATTCGCTCTACTTGGAGGTCTAGCTGCCGAGTTCTGTACAAGCAAAGTTTTCAGTGTGTCATTGGCTGGTTGAGGTCCATTATGAATTTCGTTCAGACGTAACTCTATAAGTGAATAATCATGATCTGAAGCTGGATCAGGTTGAGCCTGTTCTGAGCTTGGTGGTCTTTCTTCTTCAACTACAGATTCAACTTCAGGCTCAGATTCAGCTACAATCTTTATCTTCACATAAGAGACATTGGTGTCCGGAAGTTGCTCATCTTGAACAGGTGACGGTTGTCTTCCATCTGCTGGCTTTGGTGAAGGCTGTCTATTATCTGGGAGCTTTGGTGGAGACTGGGCTGAAGTATCAACAGATTCTGGCTTGCTTTGATGTTCCATAATAACTGATTGATCTTTCGTAGGTGCGTTTGCAGAACTGACAGCAGGTTTACTCGGCTCTATTGGTTTCGGTTTCCAGGGTCTCAGGGGTAGTGGTCGTCTAATCAGCATTCTAGGTAGCGGTTTCCGAGGATTATCATAAGGCTTCACTGCCAGATGTGGTTTTTCCGGTAATATATCTGACAAAACCGGATTTTTGGCACTACGTAGCTGCCTACTTCCTCCAGGCTCTGCTAGAGGATCTGAAAAAAAATATAAAAAATAAATACTCAACCCACAAGAAATCTTAAACCAAATTTATGATGAAAAATTAATACCTTGAATTTCTGGTTCGTCTTCCTGGTCGTCACCACCTTTAGCAATCATTTCCTCAATCCATTGCACAACTTCCTCATAATTTTCTGAAAAAAACAATCATCTTATTGCTTGCTCACATCGAACCAAAAGTAACTACAAAAATAATTCAAACAACAGTTACCTGATTCAAATTTAATGAACCCTATATAGAAGCTCCACTCGTCACTGTATTTCTCTCTATTCTTCGTGCGATTCCGAGTCACAAAAGGAGCTTCATTTTTCGGGTATGCAGCAAGAACTTGCCGACCCTCTAGTCGATGTATTATCCAAGAGTACGGCACGCATACGTACTTATCAATCTCCGGAAAAGGCAAGTGCTTAAATTTAATAGCATAAATTATTTTTTTGTTGACTCTTCTTGCTTTCATCTAAAACCAAACAAATAAATCAGCCACTTAAAGGTTGTTACGCAAATTTATAGTTTCCGCGAGAGTTCAATCACCCAATTGGTATCTCTAAATTTGACCTTCAAAGCACAACTTGTGCTTAACAAACAGATGACGCTATGTACAGTCTAGATCAGCCTAAGCGTACAAAATTTAGCGCATGCGCTGTTTTCGTACTGAATGAGGTAAGGGTATGGGAAGAAAATATACTCAAAAACTCATTTGAGAAATAATTTATTTAGACACTGAATATATTGTACTAGAATATGTTAAAAAATCTTACCTTTGTATCCAAGCTTCTATCTCTCAATCCGGTACACGGAGAAAAAAATATAGTCAGAATAACTATTCAAAGTTTATAGTTAAATTAGTTAAATGACGTATCGTTGATGTAGTCAACTGTTTTCTCGAATTGAGGATCTGTATAGCCAATTCAGCGATACAGATCCTTAGTTTGACGAAACAGTTGGCTATATTAACGATACGTCTTTTAACTAATTTAACTATAAACTTTGAATAGTTATTCTGACTATATTTTTTTCTCCGTGTATGCCTTCATTACAATAATTTATGTTTTATGGAAATATTGTTTCCATTAATTTTCCAAGAAGAAAACGTGCGCTCCGCTAGCAGCGCTCAATTAAATGACTAACGCTCAACACCATTGGCTTGTATATGAAGGATCGGACAGAATGAACGAGCCCGGCAACTAGGGATGGGCGATATGCATCGATGTTTTAACTATCGATTGTTTTCGGGGGAAACATCGATATTTTTAGACGATATTTTTTCTAGGTCGAAACATCGATAGTCGATGGAATAATTTGAACTATCGACATCGTTAAGTGATTTATCTACAGATGGTAAATTTCTTTTATAATTTTTCAACTGAGCGAGCTACGGAGACTATACACTAGTGTATAGTCTCCATAGTGCAAGCGAATTAAAAAGGCGGCAAGCAGATAAAAAGATAGCTAGACTTTGTTTTCTTGGCATAATTAAATTATTAATTTAATGCAATATTTAATTACTGAATTTAATTATAAATTAAATTATAATTGTTAATTTAATTTTAAATTTGTATTCGTTTATAAATAATTGTTATTTTTAAATAAAATATTTTTAATTTCATCTATGATAAGATAACTTGTTTTATATTATTAATGATTTTAATTATTAGAACAAAAAATAAATTGAAAATTCGAATTATCATTTTTGTATGTTTATTCTAGAGATAATTACAATTTTTTTAAATTTTCGCGCTCATTTAGAATATCGATATCAACAATCGATGTTGCGATGTTTTTCTAAGAACATCGATGGTTCGATGGCGAAAATTAAAAAAAAATCGATAGTTCGATATCGATTTTTTTTACGGATATCGCCCATCCCTACCGGCAACCCGGCAATGATAATATCATCTGCCACAATGTCGGTATAAACATTCTCTGACGTAAGTATTAGGGTTCCGTCGATAAAATAGAGATTTACGGTCAGATAATGGATGATGCAATTCTTAGAGTAAAGTACCCAGTGCTTGACCAGATTATTCGAATTGTTCTTATGTACAATAAAAAATATTTATCTGTACTATTAATTACTGGAAATTATATGTTTTATTTTTATAGCCTAAAATAAGTTGTTAAAAATAATTAAACGTTTTAAATTTTATTTTTTCGGTAGTATATTTTTATGGAAATCACTAATTTAAACTAATAAGTATATTTTTATCCACAAATATAATTTAGATGAAATATATGTGTAAATGAACTATTCGTAATGTGATTGGTTAAATATATCATAAGCATGAAAATATATCTAATTCTATATTAACGCGCGCGCTTGCGCGCGTAACGTATACTAGTCCCAAAGTAAAATTGAGATGAAATATCTGTGGCATCAAACTATTCGTAACGTGATTGGTCAAATATATGATAAGCATGAAAATATATGCAAGTCTATATTTAAGGCACGCGCTTGCGCGCGCAAATTCAAATGCTAGTATAATAAAAGTTGGCTCATATACATATTACTTTTAAACCTTTCTATCTACTGGATATTTTACTTAATACAAATTTCATCAGAGAAGTAAGCGGCTGAAAATTTCTCACCTAACCTATCAGCAACATTCGTTAACAATGTGAACTAAGACATCATAACATACCATGGCCGCATAAGATAACGAGGTCATTAAAAAAGTCACGCTTCTAAATGTATTGTTATAGCGTAATTGCGTGATACTGAGCAAGGAAAACCATATGAATAATAATGTTTTGTCGCTACGAGCTAATCGGTATACGGTACCTACTTGTGTCTCTTATCTTGAGTTCAACGAATTTGATCAAAGTCCTGGTTCTTGAAATCTATCTGCAGAACACTCAGTCATTTACAGTCAAGACTTTTGTAAAGGACATCTAGAAGACATTCGAAGACGCATAATTTTGTTATTTGCGAGTTAATAGGACACTTGTATAAAGTCAGTCATACAATAGATCAATAGTCGATAACAAGTTAAATAATTACGTGGTTCTGAAATTTTGTCAGTTTAGGAAGGATTTTCTACTTCTAACCACCTTTAAGGTCATATTGATGATTAATCTTTTCAGACCATTAGAGAATATCTACGGAATTGTATCCAATAAACGTTAATTAACTGTCAAGATATCGTTGATTTACATGTCCGATTCTGAGTCAACATTTGCGTGTCTGTTTGATTAATTGAATGCAGTCACGAAACATATATCTTAACTTTTATTATTACACTGAGTCATAAAGATGAACAATAACTCATTGCACAGACGAATTTGCCATATGGCCTGTGCTTTCTACAGCCATTTGTGTTATAAAAAAGAAATACCAGAACTTCCGCTGGAAAATAATCTACCAAAGCTTTTTCTATGGCGATCGTGATATTGGTTCCAAATTATTTGGATGATGACTTTTTTAACTTTTAATTTTAAAAAAGACATACAGTTTCAATAACGTAAAACTTCTAAAGTACTTAGATCGCGTCTACTCTAAAATCTATGATTAGAGTTGAAAATCAACATTATTTCTCATACCTAGTACTTAATTTTTCTATTTGAGGTTATCTACAGCTGTTTTATATAAATTGTAATGTACCGTTAGAATTACTGTAGCATTTACGGTACATTTGCAACAGGTCGGCGTGACCATCAGCAGTCAAGAAGAAATGTACTAAAGGATAAGGTATGGAAAGAAAAGTTTAGAGTTATAGAATAGTTTTTTGTAATTGCATTATAAGCATTGCATTAAATGTATACATTTGTATCCTTATCTCCTGAGGGTACCATTGCTTCAGGATGTGATAAATATTAACCTAATCTTACAATTAATGTATTTACAATTATTTACAAACTTAAATACTAGATTAAAAATAACAAACAATATTTACATCGATAATTATTATCTAGCAGTACAATAATTAGTTATTAAGAATTATCTAAAAAAAATTTGAACTATATCGGAGACGCGGCTGGTTTCTTCTCTTTGTTTCTGTAACAAAAACAAAATTAGCACAAATTACAAGTATTTGTTTTTCAAGTAGTTCGTAATGAGAAGTGTTCAATACTTGCCTCTTGAAATTTTCACCATCTTCAATGGTCTCCGGCAGCTTGCAGTTCATGGTCTCAGGCAACCATATGCAGAGAATCGCCCCCAGGATTGGTCCCATTCCAAAGACTACAGGAATCACCCAGTAGGCAAGATCATCCACCTGAAAACAATCAAACATTTATTGCAATTGGCAATTACAGCAGTGGTTCAAATGATAGAAAAAAAGTAGATATCTTACGTAGTCAATTAAAAATGGCGCGAAAATGCTCCCGGTTTTAGAAGCGACGCTGCAGACGGCGAATTCGATGTTCCTCACAACTGTCGGAAAGAGCTCTCCCGTGTACAAGAAAATCGTCGGGAAGCTGATGGTCATGCAGGTGAGAGCCACTGTCACCAGTACCAATTTCGCGATGTCGCTGTTGTAGAACGGAATTATCAGCAGCAAGCTGATTCCTGCTAGCACGTTCGCGACAATCAAAATTTTCAGCCGGGACACTCGCGAAATCAGGACGAAGACTATCAGTAGCCCTGGGAGCTGGAAGGCAGCTGAAAGATGAAACATGTTGTGAAGATAGAGCTCAAGATTGTCCAGATTGATGGAGAAGGTTTAGACAGTTTGTACCTGAGATGGCGAGGTCGCTCAAGACGTTATCGCTCATGTGGCCTAGGTAGTGTTCTATACCAAAGAACACCATGCCACACTTGAGCCAATTGAAGACGATGCAGATGGTTTTGAGCCTCATATTTGGAGTTCTGATCAGATCCATGACTCCGTAGATTTTCTGTTTCTCCGTAGTGTCAATTTTCTTTATGGCTGATGGTATCAATGCTTCATGGCTCTCTATGGCAGCTGTCACTTTTCTCTCAGATTTATTATAATTAACCCAAGCGAGTTATCGCAAGCACACGAATAAAAATTAAAAAAAATAGCATTTGGTTTTTTTTAATTTTTACTTCAAAAGTTCTGCTTGTTAATAAAGTAAGTGTTGATAGTGCCACAAATATTGTGTACTTTTCAAAACATTTTTTCTACCTTAAGTATAAGAAAAATAAGTATATAATATTATAAGTATAAGAAAGTAATACTATGTCTTTGTATTAGAAAATATTAAAGTTATTACGTAGAAAATATAATTCAGTGAACATATTCTATGGAGTCATAAGATATAGTTATATGGAGGTCATAAGATATAACAGAGATCATATTTTTTTGTGACGGGATCTCAAGAAATTGAAAATCTTTTGTTTTATTTGTAATTATTTCTCATAGTATTTTTACATTTATTTGTTCAAATATTTCTACCTACTTTGTATAAACGTACCTAGGATATTCATCTTCTAGCACTTGTAAAGGCTTCATTATTCAGTTATAGCATTAAGTTTACATTTGTATTATAATAGTTATTTGGTTTACCAAACTGTAAAGATAAATAAAATAACTACAGAATTTTTATACAATATACAATATTTTATACATTAATTTTTATACACAAAGTAAAGGTATTGTGTGACTTTTGAACCAAAATAAGACAAAAATTATATAAAATTAATACTTATTTGTAACGCAATCAATACTTTCTTTAATAATGAAACATAGGAATAGCGCCTCGAAAAAACCAGTTCTGCGAGTTCGAAATAGTCATCATATCAGCCGAAAATCGTCCACTGCTGGACAACGGCCTCCCCCAAAGATTTCCACGGCGACCAGTCCTGCGCTGCCCGCATCCATCGGCTTCCCGCGATCTTCACCAGGTCGTCCGTCCACCGCGTGGGAGGCCTGCCTACGCTACGTTTTCCGATGCGCGGTCGCCACTCGAGAACTTCTCGAGAAAGTGCTGCCTTTTATTGAACACGGAAAGAGAAATACGCGTCCCGCGCCACTGCCACGCCATAGCGCACTCAAACCAGTAAACCAGCTTTATTCAAAATATGTATATACTACAGGGGACTGACACATTACTGCAAACCTCTTTATGGTGATTCTACTCATAAAACTGAACAACTTTTGTTCTACAATTTCGCTGAAATCGCAAAAAGTGTGGGCTTTTCATACGAATCGATCGGCTGGTAACCCAAGTTTGTTTCATCATGTCAGCTCATATACGTCCCCACCGAGGGGCTCGAGCCTACCCTGAATTAGGGCGATCAGGCCTTAGTCGACCACGCGGGCCCAGTGCGGGTTGGTCGACTTCACACACAACCTGCGAGTTTCTTCGCAGGCGTGTGCAGGTTTCCTCACGATGTTTTCCTTCACCGTTTGTTCAAAGTTTGTTTGAAATGTCCAAATTTGGCAAACCTGGTCCTAGGACCGCTAAGGACACTTCAGTGGAGACTGATGGTGTCATCAAAATCTGGTCCGGGAGACTTGAGATATCTGGTTGTGTATGTACTTACTATAACCTTGATACCAAACGCGACCAGTTAAAGGCCCGAGCACCTGCGACCATTTCGTACAATTACGAGGGTGGCATATTTAAATGCCCTCAGTGCGCGAAGAGTTTCGCTGCGAAGATTGGCTACATAAACCATCTTCGAGCGCACGCACGGCAAACCGACTAGAAGTCGAAGTGGTCGCCATGACCGAAATCGGTCGGATAGATCATCATCATCACTATACTACATATGTTATGTATGTATTATGTATATGTATTTTAGTTTATACTCGTACCATTTATATTTACTTATATATTTACGTGTATTACGTAGGTTAAGAATGGATATTTATTTATATTTTTATTTTTTTCTCTATGAATTATTTTATTGCCCACTACTACCCCACAATAATGATTTCTCATGTTTCCTTCACCTAAAGGTTGTCTGAAATAGATCGCTTGTTAGCTATAAGACCGTCTATTTGTACAACTTCCTTAATCATTGTATTTTTTTTTCTTTTATGTTGTGCAATAAAGTGTTTTCAATCAATCAATCAATATCTGCTGTCAAACTTAACTATTAATTGCTAAATGCTAGAGGATAATGTTTGTGGCTAGGTGGGGGATCACATCCAGCCTGCAGCCACTGTCGCTACTTATAATACTTACACGACATGACACGTGGGGCAGCTCTTGGACCGGGCTGCTTATTAATTTGACTACCATGTGTTAGCTATGTTTTGTAAATTTCAACTTTTCTGCAATTTTATCACAAGCAAAACAAGAGGTGACGTAATCGCGTCATCACGCGATTACCTCACTTGTTTACGCCACAGTATAAATAGACAGACTGCGCAGGCAGACGGCCATTGAGGACTGTCTTTCGTGTGTGTGTGGTAGCCGTGTCCCGCGCTACCGTCACTGTGCCCGGACCTACCCGCACTCCGCGATCTCGAGGTAGTTGCTGACGCAACTACCCTCCGAGCTGCACCCGACGCTTTTTATCGCGTCGGAGGGGACCACCTACCCTCATTTGCGCCGCGGCGAGTAGATGCCGTCACCGCGTGGGCAAGCCCGGTCTGCCACCAGCGGCAAGCCCCGGGTAAGTCCGCGCAGTGCGGCACCCGTTCTACTCGCTGCTTTTGGTCGCACGCGCACGCGAAATCCCGCAGAGCTATCGACGAGCGTCAGCTCCACCCACAGCGTGATGACCTCGGGTTCCGACTCGGGGTCACCGCACGCGTCCCGGCCGTCATCGTCGCATGACGGCACCCCAATCGAAGATGCCCCGGCGGAGGACCTCGCGCCCACAGCGAGCGCAAGTACTCGCCCACCGCAGCCCCTCTCGCCCAGGTCGGCGCTGGACGCCGACACCGTGGTTGTCGCACGCCTGTGTCAATCACGGATCGGGTCGGAGGAGCTGCTGAGAGCGATGGCGGCGCACCTGATGGAGCGCGAACGCCACCTGGAGACCCCCGCCGAGCCTCAATACGCCGAGGAGAGCTTCGCCGCTGCTTGCCTCCAAGCAGCGAGCTCGGAGCTACTACAGATGCCTGCAGATCTGGAGGTCTGTGCCGCCGTCGTCAGGGACACGGTGCCGGACTTCCAGATGAAGCCCACCCGACGCCTCCGCAGCCCCGAGGACTCGCCTGAGCAGCTGGCGAAGCGCCTCTGCGGCGAGTTTGGAGACCCCCTGCCGCCGTGGTCGCAACGCGATCCGCGCCGGCAGCCGCGACAGCAACCGCCCGCACCGGCCCCGAGGCGCGCAGCGCCCCCCACCGCCGCCGCACCCCCTGCCCGGCCCACGTATGCGGACCGAGCCAAGACGCCGCCCCTCTTGGCCCCACCTACCGCTGCCGCCGCGCCGCTCAGCGCTGCCGCCGCGCCGCTCAGCGCCGCCGCACCACCACGCGCCACCGCGCCGCCGCGCGCCCCCGCGCCCGCTGCCGCGACCCCACGCGCCCCCGCGCCTGCTACCGCGCCCCCGCGCGCCCCCGCGCCCGCCGCCGCGCCCCCGCGCGCCCCCGCGCCCCCGCGCGCCCCAGCCCCCGCTGCCGCGGGGCCCTCCGCCGCCGCCGCCGCCCCCGCCGCTGCCGTCGGCCAGCCCAAGAAGGCCCGCTACCCGCCTCTGGTAGTGGAGTCCCTCCCAAACTGGTCGACCCACTTCAAGAGACTTGCCGAGGAGCTCGGGCGAGCTCCCAGCGCCCGCCCATACGGCAAGGGGGTCCGATTTGTCCCCGACGACGGTGACGAGTACCGCACGGTGCAGCGGTACCTGTCCTCACTGCCGGGGATACAATGGTTCTCCTACTCGCTGCCGGCCGAGAGGCCTCTCAAGGTGGCCATCCGTGGCCTCCCCTCCACCACCGAGCCCGCCGAGATCGTCGACGCCTTAGCCGAGCACGGCTTCGAGGCGGAGCACGTCAAGGCCATCCGGGCGCGTGCAGGACGCCCCGGATGTATCTTCTACGTGCAGATCCGGCGGACCACCAACCTGACGGCCATCTACACCATCACGGAGCTCCTCTTCATGCCGGGCATCACCATCGAGGCCTGGCGTGGAAAGCGGGGGCCCGCGCAGTGCCACCGGTGCCAAGGATTCAGGCACTCCTCTCACGGCTGCCACCTCCTGCAAGCCTGCGTCCGCTGCGGCGACCCTCACGCCGCGAAGGACTGCCCACGGCCGCGGGAGGACCCAGCGACCTGCGCCAACTGCGCGGGCCCGCACCCCGCAAATCACGTCTCGTGCCCGGTGTTCCGAAGGGAGCTCCGGAACAAGAGGGCCGGGACAGTCGCCCGGACCACCGCCTCTCGCCCTGCAGCCCCCGCCGCCACTGCGGAGCGCGCCGCACCGGCAGCGCCCGCCGTGCTGAGCGGCTCGGCCGCTGCACCCACGCCGAAGCCGAAGAAACGACGAACCCGTCGGAGGAGGAAGAGGCCCCTTGCCCCTGCTTCCGCCGCCCCCGCTGACGCCACCACCACCGTGATGCCTTCCAGAAGCGACATCCTGCACGCTCTGGAAGTGATCCAGCAGCTTCTCGCCCCAGCCGGGGCTAGAGAGTCTGCTAAGGGCCCTGTGCCCCCCCCAAGGACCCGTCCATCGTAATGGGCGGCGGAAGCTGCCACGTCAAGGAGGCTACGCCTCGGGGACGTCTCCCCGTCGCCCCCTTCGGGGGCAACGAGAAGAAAACCACGGCAGACGGCCATTCGAGTGTGAGTCTTAAAAATGTAAGGACGCCCTGCTGCCCGTGTAAATATCTTAAAATTGTGAGTACCTACCTATTTTGCTTATTTTAGTTACTTTTACGTACCTGAGCTATATTGTGTTGGTTTTATCTAATTTAAATAAGGTTGTAATTGAGTGAGAATTACTGTCTACCTAATTAAATTAAACTATTATTTTACTATACCACTGTTGTTGATATTTATTACAAATCCTCCCCTACAACGTAAGCTAGAAATACCTAATTAGCTCGATTATCCTACACATGTTTTGCAGAAAAAAAAAGTTGTTTAATTTTGTGATTAGAATCATCAGTTAAGAGGTTTACAGTGACGCACAGTCACTCTGTATATTATGTAAAAAACCGGCCAAGTGCGAGTGGGACTCCGTGGGTTCCGTAGTCCTTTAAGAAAATAAATTTATGTATGAAAAAACAAAATTATATGTGCAGTTGATAATAGAACATTTTGTATGGAAAATAGATGATCTTTTTTCAAATCTAACTGCATACCTTAAGTTGGTCGACTATTACTCCTAAACTTAGAAAGCCTACTTAGCCGTGATAGGTTTTCTTTTAAATTGATTATATTATATCCTACTAGCTGTCCCGGTGAACTACGTACCGCCTTACACTACATTACACTGCCCTACCCTACCCTACAATACACTACACTACCCTACCCTACCCTACACTACACTACCCTACCCTACACTACCCTACCCTACACTACCCTACCCTACACTACCCTACCCTACACTACCCTACCCTACATACACTACCCTACCCTACCCTACCCTACCCTACCCTACATACACTACACTACACTACACTACCCTACACTACACTACCCTACCCTACCCTACACTACCCTACCCTAAAATAAAATAGATGTTGGCCGATTCTCAGACCTACTCAATATGCTCACAAAATTTCATGAGAATCGGTCAAGACGTTTCGAAGGAGTAAGGGAACGAAAACTGTGACACGAGAATTTTATATAATAGATTATAAAAAAAAAAGATGTCCTAAAATAGCGGTTTAGCTGGTAGATGGGGGACACTCGACTATAACAAAAATTTTAACTTTAAAGCTTAATATTTCGCAAATTAATCCCTGGATCAAAAAATGGTTCAAGCATATCCTCACTAGTTTTGAAAGTTCTATTCAACGATATCCCTCTCTTTTAAAATTCTTTCCCCATAAAAAAAAACAAGATTTGTGTACCACTTTGTCTGCTTGATTAATATGTATACGAGTACCTATGCCAAATTACAGCGTTCTCTGTACTAATAGTCCCTGAGCTAAGCAGCGGACAGACAGACAGACAGACATGGCGAAACTATAGGTAAGGGTTCTTTTTCGACTTCGGAACCCCAAATCCTAACCAGAGGTCCCAGTACGGCCCGAACGGCCCATTACTAATTAGTTTTTCGAAACTTACGTACTTACAGCTACATTTACTTACTGATTACTATAACGGTGAAGGAAATAAACATAAGGAAACCTGCACATCTGATTCTAGATATGTTTGAAAGTCGCGTTGCACACATCTATACGTGTAAATTCCCACACGTGCCGCAGGTGATGCTAAGTGCAACACCAGGCTTCCAGGCAACTGCCGTCTGTCCCTTGGACAGCGCGGTTGATTGAGCCACACGATTAGGGAAGACTACTTTGTAGCAGCTAAATATTTCCCTTTAGTGGGAGCAGTTATGATGTTGACCTTTAAAAATTGTATTAAGCTATGAGCTTCATCAGATATGTTCCTTAAGTGATTCTAAGCATTTTCAGTCGGGAGAGCAAAACGAAACATGCGGCTAGCGGGGGAGAGGGGGGTTCAAAGATGGCCGCCACCCAGTCTCTTTAAAAAAAATCTGTCCTCGTCCTGGTGGCTACTAGGGCAAGATTGATATCATTTTCGTATAAACCAAAGACGTAGAATCTGTTTCTGATATTAATTATACTAAGTTTTATAGTAATTTTACAAGAAAAACGTGAAAATTTTTGCTTTGAGAGCTCATTTTATATAGTGCTTAAAAATATCATACAAAAAATATTGTAATATAGCGCATTTTATGCAGATTTTAAATATATACACTTTTAAATATCTCCTTCAACAAAAAGATGCTAAAAAAAATTAACAACCGCAGCGCGGGAAGCTACACTCGCGCTAGGCGGGTGTAGCTGCTCGCGCTGCGGTTTTTTTTTTTGCAAAACATGCTTACTTTGTGAAATATTATAACGCCAAATAAACACGAATCAATCTTTTTTTTTAATAAAATAATTTAATTATCGGGCACACAGACATAACTCTGTGCATTTTAATTTTCTTTTAATACAGTTGCAACGGTTTTTGCAACCTGTCTTGCACCTGCATCGAGTGAGCTCTAGGCACACATTTGCCACATCTGGTAAATAAGACCAAACAGGAGTCCAAATATTTTCTTCCATCCTCCAGCCCCAGGAAGAAGGACTCGAAAGGTCTTGCTTAGGCACTCAGGCTTGTCCCCAGACGTGAACTCCCTGATATATTGCCCGAAGTGTGTGTTGGTGTAGAGCGGCTTCCGTTGGATGAATATTCTCCAACGGTCTGTCCTTCTTTGTGAACAGATACTTTCTGCATTCGTTCACTGTAATGCAGGGGCTTGAGCTAAAAAATAAAATATTACGGTAATTCTTATATTGAAATATGTACGCTGAATCTGTATCAAACTACTTTATACTTACCGGTCGTACATTGTCATAACAAATTTCTGGATGTAACTATCCGCATCTTCCATTCTTCCATCCAACAATGCCTTAAACCCACAAGTTACTTCAGGGTAGGCAATCCAGGCATCAAACGCACTCTTTTTACCTCTTCCATTAAAAAAGATACGGTATCGCATCCTGTCAAAGCATGAAAAATTGGCAGTACTTCGGCTCTTGAGATCTCCAAGTGAGATTTTCACATTTTTACGTTTTTCTTGTAAAATTATTATGAATCTTAGTATAATTAATATCAGAAACAGATTCTACGTGATATCTACGTGATTATATGATACCAATCTTGCCCTAGTAGCCACCACGACGAGGATATATTTTTTTTTTAAAGAGACCGGGTGGCGGCCATCTTTGCAAACCCCCTCCCCCGCTAGCTGCATGTTTCTTTTTGCCCCCGGACTGAAAATGCTTAGAATCACATAAGGAACATATGTGATGAAGCTCATAGCTTAATACAATTTTTAAAGGTTCTGTATGGGAGCGATGCATAACTTCCTGAAGTATTTTTCTTGACGTGAATTCGGTGAACGGCTTCCTCGTTATCCCGGTGGGCATTCAGGCATTATAGGACCTATTTGACGGTAATACAAAAAAAATATATATGGACCCGCTCTGTCTTTCGCCGTGGATGTCATAGATATTGTAGAAGATAAATACCCAGTACCCACTGGAGTTCTTTTTTTTTAATTCTATGTTGATACTAATGCAATAAAAAATATTGAATTTAATTTAATATTTATAAATTATTAGCTTCTTATGACTATCTTTGAGGGTGAGTGGTGCGCGAGGAGCAAGCGGCTCGCGGGCGTAGACAGGAGTTTACTCCAAAACCTCCAGAGAACTATATCGGACTATTCTGATTAGCAGTCTATATCACTTCCCACCTCCTTCACTATTTCTATGCAAAAAGTCACGTCAATGTCAAATGTTAAAAAATTCAACAAAAAAGTACTTTTTTTTAGTTCCAGGAACTGCATCCCACTATGATATTTTCAAGTGACAAAAAGTAGTCTTTATCCTTCCCTTTCACACAGGCTACCGCCATGCCAAATTTTGTCAAGATTGGTTAAGGTGTTGAAGCGTGAAAAGGTAAGAAACAAACACATTTATAATATTAGTAAGGAAGTAAGGACAAGCACTGTGCCTTAATATTTAAGACATATTGTTTCATTCGTGTGAGTGTACAGGAAACAGAGGTTGGAATGCGGAGAGCGGGGCTAGGGGGCACACTAAGATAGTTATTGAACTGTTTTCAGAATTATCAATAATAATTATAGAAACTACTAGATTTTGCCCGCGGCTTCACCCGCGTAGACATCGTTGTAATGACTGTCTTAGAGGGTGCGCGGGGCGCGAGCCGCAAGCGACTCGCGAGCGTGGACATGATTTATGATATGCTTATTAGTAAATCATGACATTTCCTACCCCCTCAACCATCTCTGTGCAAAAAATCACAACAATCCATTGCATTGTTCCGTGGCGATAATAAAGAAATTAACCAAAAAAAGAATATTTTTTCAGTTCCCTCATGAACTGCATCGGGCTATGCTATTTTCACGGGATAAAAAGTAGCCTATGTCGTTCCTCGTGACACAGGCTACCTGCATGCCCAATTTCATTAAGATTGGTCAAGGCGATGAAGCGTGAAAAGGTAACAAACAAACTGACTAACAAACACATTTTCACATTTATAATATTACTGAGGATTATTATAAATTTTACTATATTAAAGTATATATAGTTTATTATTATTTATTTATATTTTGTATAGTATTTTTATTACATGTTGTATTATGATTTAGATTTTAGATGTGTAGTTATAGTAAACTATTCTTTTTTCAACTTTGTTGCATATGTTTGCTTTGCACAGTTTGCACTCTGGGTTGCCTGGAAAAAATTGCTTTGAGCAATAAGGCCGCCTACATTGTACAATTTAAAAGTTTACTGTCCATTTTGTTCTATTCTCTATATTATATATTTTTGTTATTGTACAATTAAGCATATTTGATTGATTGATTGATTAATTATAGAAACTATGTAGGAGCCCGAAATCTAAGCCTCTTTGATGAGTGTGAGAAGATAGCCTACTGTTATAGTTTTACTACATTCGTGAGCACTGGAACTGGCCGGCGGCGCGTCGTCCGCTTCCGTGGCACCGACGCAGGCGGTCGCGGTCTCGGAAAGGTATTCCGGCAGTATGCCGACTTGCAGATTTTAGGAATCGCTACATTTCATACGGATTTGTGTACTATGCTGAGGAGTGATTTTTCAAACGGGCTTATTTCCATGATAAACAATTTTTCAGCAATGGACAAAAACCAATTAAAGCTGTGTAAAAATGTAAAATGATTTTATTTTACAAACTGCATATTTTATCTTAGTACCACTACTAATGCTAAACTAAGAAAGCCTACTTTAGTCGTGATAATTTTCGCTTTACATACAGACGGACATGGCGAAACAATAAAGATTCCTAGTTTGACTACGGGACCCTTAAAAATGGTGAAACAGTAATAAAATTCTAATAAACGGCATAATTTGGACAGTCTTATCACTCAAAGTGTTTTCTTTCAACAACCCAAAAGTATAATTGGAACGCCAACTTGTATAATAAAATAGTGCGTTGGGAGCACGTACGCACCTGGGTGTGTACCCTGGGGTACAAAAATTATATAAGGTATTTTTTTTTTTATCCCGTGAAATGTTGTGTAGGGGGGAGGTGAATGCATTTACGCATACCTGTGCAGCGGTAAAACTGCACCGGTTATGTGGGACTCACAGTTGTCGGACCGCAATACCCACTAACACCCCCCGAAGAACTTTGGCAGCATAAGCCACCTTAAAAGTATATCGGTGCGACGCCCCCGGGGTGCGATATAAGGTATAACGCTGCCCTGGGCTATAACGCTATCAATGGATGTATTACAACCTCATATTTCTCTAACTCGCTTAAGATTCGATTATTTAAAGCGACCACCAGCTTTTTTTTGGGGTTGCCCGCTCACACACTCGAGAGATTTCTTCTTGCGCTATTTTACCAAGAATACCGTACACGATCCTCAACAGACGTCGTAATTTGACACAGAGACTGTGGCAGTTTTTTTTTATTCACAATTAGTAAAGTAATTTAGTAGTTTTACCAGTCTAGTTCAATAATGTTTGATATTTACCTCTCTTCGATCTTGAGGTGCTCATCTGAAAACTCTTTAGCCTGACCATAGTACAATAATATAACTCCGCCTGGTACTCTCTTCCGAGACTCGCGAACCACGTGACTGACTCAAGCCTACGTCATCGCTATCCTGTGTTACCATTAGTGTAAACAGAATTACCCGAACGGCTGAAATGTCTTTCGTTATTACAAATGACGTGTTTTTGTAAAATTTAAGATAAAATACATATAAATGAAAATTATAAAATTACAAAGAAATATTTTAACTATGTAACCATATAGATATAATTTACCCATGTAACATGTTATGATGAAATAAAGTGGCAATGATATTGTGACGTAGACTTGTGTCACTCTGGGAAGAGAAGACTAGTTTTTTTTTACCATGAGCGTGACAGTAAAGTTGCTACTAAGTTGGACTCGAATATTTTGGTCGAGGACTTGAGGCGCAATTTCAGTACATACTCCCGGCCAGTACATGAGCGCTTGAGGTATGTAGACTAGTGGTTCTTTTTTTAAAGAAGCCGGTTAACGGCATTTTGTGAAACTATTTGCCACCGGGTTTTTTTAGACTAATTTGACCTTGCTGAACACGATTCTGCCCGGTGTCAACCCCCCCTCCGCTCCCTTCCCCCCCTTTTTCCCGAAAATGTGTCCCGATTTCCGGTTTTTTCAATTTTTTTTCGAAACTATTATAGATAGAAGAAAACTGTCTGTCACAACATTAATCTGCATTAAATTCTGTACAACATTCACATATAAATCATTTGACTGGCATAATAACTTAAGAAATAACGCCTTCCCAAACTGTATAAAAAAAAATTCCCAAAATTTTGGCCTTCGCAGTTAATTTATCGAAAAACGGTCAAAGCTATGACAAAATAGCCAAGAAGTGAATTAATGCCCATACATTTATCTACAAAACAAGACCTAACTTACCGTCCTACGAGTATTCGTTCACGATTTATAGGTCGCAGGGCAGACACCCTACCGCCAGTTACGTAGGTAGTTATAAGTATTATACATGGTGTAAGGGCGAAGTTTTCGGTAAGCTGCACGTATACGTAACGTATATACGTAATTTGTAATAGTAACATTTTTAGCTGATATGAAAGACAAATGCTTAAATAAAATTAAATTTATTGTATAAATTAGAATTATTTAATAATTTGGGGTATTATTAAGTAATGTCGGAACGTTTCATATTAAACGCACCATTAATATTATGTTGTAAAATAAAACATTATTTTTATTTATGGCACAGAACGAATCAATAAATAAAATTAACAAAAATTCAAACACAATTTATATTATATCTTTATAGAGAGTAATAAAAAATAAACTAAATGTATAAACTTTTATATAATGATAACAGATGTGAAGCAACTATTGTGGTTTTGCAGCCGCTCTATCGCTGCCTCATAACTTTTTGTACTATATCAGCAAGGTTCGAATAGTGACATCTCGATCAAATTTGTAGGGACACAGTAATATCAGCACTTTTTGTAGCAAGGCGAGGCTCGCCCGTTTCACATACAGAGCCGGCAGTTCTCCCATCCGCGCTCAAGTTAACCAGTGACCACAGTACTCTAATGTATAACTAGTACTATCTAGTAGAACTAAAACAAAAATTTTATTTGTGTAACAATACAAGGTAAAAACGTAAATCCTGTTTCACTGAACACACCCTCCTCTGACCCTAAGGAGTGATATTATTCGTTAGGTAGATCTGGACCTAAGATCTACATACGTACGGACAGAGTGTTTATACCGTACAGTGCTTTTATGAAGACCCCCCACAAATCCTACTAATATTATAAAAACGAAAGTATGATACTTTAAAGTACTTTTTTTAACAACCTGTATATAGGCCGTTGGGAC